>JANHFX010024582.1:4016-54100 GCA_027560015.1 Chloroceryle amazona | reverse complement strand
TATGGGAAATATACTTCAGGCAGGATCATCTTAACTCTTATTGATTTCTTTCCTTCCTTCCTTCCTTCCTTCCCTCCCTCCCTCCCTCCCTCCAGGAAATCTATTTAAGCATAAGCATTTCATAAAGAGAACATTATCATCAACTTCAGTATAGGTTGGACTGGACTGTAAACTTACATACTCATTATCTGTTTGAATTTCAAAATTGTCTAATTGATTAAAAGTCAATGGGATTTGGTTTTCTAAGTCACCCCAGAGTTTTTGAGAATCCCTTTCCATATCTTGTCAATGAAATCAGAAGTTAAATCTACCTTCAAAAAGTAACCACTTTCTACTTCTCTCCTTCTTATGTCCTCCTTCATAACTTATTGGCTTCCTGTTATGTCACATCTTACATTAACTTCTAAGGTCTGTAGGTCTGAAAAAATTACTTGTTCTGTCAGGAATGTTTCGGGGTAAATTTAAGCTAAAACAGTAGTAAATGTTTCTGTTCAACTGGAGAGCCTTTTACCTTTTCATGTTGAAGATGGTATTATTGGCATATCTAATAACCTTGCCAGTTAATTATAGTGTACTCTTGCTCTGCTTTATGTGTGCATGTGAAGCTAAGGCATTACAACAAAAACAGAGGTAGGACCTTTCAGGGATGTATCATGACCTCAATTAATGAATAAAATTCCCATTGAGAGATACCAGCTTGTATGTGGAAGATGTGACTGTTCCAAGAAGTGTCTGTCTCCACCCCATATAGCCACAGAAGGGGCAGTAGCAGTTCTCTGGGTCAAGCTCCTAGAAAACACTGTCTGGCTTTGATAATGAGGCAATGATGTAGATAGATACAGATCTGGAAAACATAAAGGAAACTCTGAGAGGCTATCTGCGTGGAGACAGTTGAATTCATCACTAGAATTGTGAAGTCAATGTCCCCTGTGATGCCTTCAGAAGAATAAAGTAGATTCTCATCACTAGAACTTATGCTTCCTTTGAGGCTATTTGGCTTCTGATTTAGCAAGTGCTCAATGTGTTTTATTTGATGGGGGTTGATATACTCTATGTGTGAGACTTCATGAAAGTAAACATTATAATGGTGTGGATAAGGAGTTTGAAAAACACTACTATCATACATGCAGGACAATATTGGCATTAAGTGCAAGCAGATCATCACTGACTGTTTTGCTGGCCAAATTTGCTTTAAATCAGGTAAGTAATAAATAAGTCAGCCCAGCTACTTCAGAATTATAGTGCTTCCATTCTGGAACTGCCAAGCAATGTGATTTTGTTTGCATGTGCAGATCACTTGGAAGAATAAATGTATGCAATGCAATAAAAGGCTAGGGGAGAGATGACAGGTCAGGCCTGGAGCACTGGAAATTGGCCCCCCAAAATCTGTATTTGAGGATATAAATCAAAAGTAATCTTGTGGCCAGAAGTGCTGAGCTTTGTGACTGCCAGTCCTCTTGAAAGTTGATCCTCTCATTTGTCAGTGGTTAGTGTCTCACTAATCACCTCTTTTATCAGGACAGTTCTGTAAAGAGGTGAGCATGAGCCTACCTCCCACACCCAGGAAAATTCATACCATCACCCATGAGAGAAAAGAGGGCAGGTAGGAGCCAACACTATTCTCTTCATTAGTATAGCAGCTTCCATGTCACCAGCAGGATGTCCCTGCAAATGTGTGACTCCCATGTGTTCACAAGGCCTGTGAATCCACCACTGTGCTCTAACCTGTTGTGAGGAAATGGGAAGTCAATCAGTTGTGCATTTGGCAGAAGCATATATGGGTCTAGAAGTAATCACTGCAATCTCTGAAAATCTCTGTTGGGTCTTTTGCTCCTCCTCTTCCTGCTTCTTTCCCACCCCAGACAAGGAAACACAGCAGCCACCTTGCAGTCCTACAAATATTGTTTCCAGAGTTTTTCCTTCTGTTGGTTAAAAAAAATCCCTTCTCCCTGTGCCTCTTGTAAACTGCTTGTTTGCAAGCTTCAAGGTAAACATTTAAATGTCACTTAAACATAAAAATAGGTAGGAGGCACATTAAAGAAACTTCATCTCCACTTCATATCAACACCACTAAACACATTGTTACAACAGTGACTAAAACTGTCTAATAATATCATCAGTGGCAACTGGTCAGTTAAAATGTTTTTTAATTGTGACTTGAATGTGTTTATCAACCTCTTTTTGTGACATTAAAAAGACAGCAAGAGAAACACATGGAGACATTGTCCTCGAGGGAAAGGATTAATCATCAGTGAGTGAGCAGGCCTAAGCAGATGGTCAGCTAAGCTTTCCTGAAGTCATTTCTTCTATCCACCACTCAGTGTCACTGCCAGAAATGAGAAGTGGTGTTATCTTGACATTGAACATCTTTATAATAAAATCACTAATTGGTGTCTAATACCAAAGGCTTTATAGCTGTAAAATTGCAACAGAGGTAGCTGAGTGGTTGACTGGGTTTCATTTTAATAAGTGCTATTTTACAAATCCTTCCTTAGCATAGTCAACATTGTATTACCATTGTGAGACCTCCCTGTGTATGATGGTGTGTTTCCATCAGTTCAATTCCAAATGGAGCAATTGGGAGTGTTTCTAACAGCAAAGCAGACAAACATGTCACTGCCATTGTGCTCTTGTTTTTCATGGATGCATAGTGCTAGTATTTTACAGGAGATGTTCATTAGGATTTACTTCTCGGATTTTTCTTGGGTTTTGGCAACCAGAGAGAGTCTGTCATAATAAATTATCAGTTTTGGTCTTGGAAAAATACATTTTTATGAAAGCTGAAAATGTGTCAGCATTGGACATCCATGAAATTCTCATGGTTTATTAAGGATTTATTTTTCTTTTTTCCTTTTCCCTTTAGCCAGCAGCATTTAGAGAAAATATTTCTTTTCTCATTAGCCATCCACTTGCTTTTAAAGATACAATTAAATCTGGGCTGGAAAGAGTTACTTAATTACAGCAGTTAGGTGAATATAGCTGTTGTTTTTATTATAATTTGAACATGTGGGTCTTGTTTCCATTGCAAAAATGGAAAAAGTGAATATAGAGTGAATGGTGAGAGATAGATTCCTTCTTCCTAAGTCAGTCTGGAATAATTGACTCTCTAGACTATGTGCTGGTGCAGCTGGGGCTGGGATCTGTCTCTACAGTCCATCTCTTCAGAGCACCTTTAGCAACGCTAGACCACAATGCAACCAGTATGATGCTGCTGTGCAGGAAACTGGGCCTGATCTGAGGTTCATTTAAAGCAATAGAAAGAATCCTGTGGACAGTAATAGATTTCAGGCAGGGCTTTCAATTCCTTTACAGTGAAATTTGAAATTTACAGAGAGGGTTAATGCCTGGAAAATTATATAAATATGTTATGTCATAATATTATATGTCCCAAAATATTGGTAAAGGGTGTTTTTCCCAGAGATTAGAGCATTAGTGAAAAAATAATGATTAACCTTTAAAATCAGATTGGCATTTCTTTTTTCTCCAAATGTAGAATTAATACACATTTTTTAATCATTAGTGTAATTTTCAGGATGATACTTTTGTTCTTTTGGCTGTTGAACTGTTACGGCTGCTAGTAACCCTTCAAATTGTTTGCTTCATTCAAGCATTCTTTTTTGAATAATTCATTAGGCATTATTATCCAAGCGTGGAACACCTCATTTAGCACTGGTGATCTTTTCCTTATGTGTAGCTGACAGGCAATCAAAGTTTTTATCAGTGCAGAAAATTTGCAATTCAGAAATGTAGTTGCAGCAATTAGTAGCTATCAGGTAGCATAGGAAGGACAGCTTCATAAAAAGAGAGAGTTGAATGAGCTCAACTGATGTTAGCACAAAAGTAATGGATAAAACTAACCAGCTGTTTCTAAATTTACCAAATGGAACATTCCTTTTTCTCAGAGTAGAACCTTTAATTAACTTTGTGTTATGTGTGGCTTCACAAAAGGAGAAGCGACTAGGTGACAGAATATCCCTCTTCGAGTTCCCTTCACTAAATTTTGTAACTGTATTAAGACATCCTGATGATATACAGCTTGTTCCCTGTCTCACCACAGGACAAATTTCCAGGCTTTCTCTTTGCTCACCTTAGTCCCCCAGGACAGCAATAAGTTTTTGTAAAAGGTACAGCAGAGTTTTTTTCTCTCTCTCTCACTGATGCAGCAAATGTTGAGGGTTTCATGCTGCTGCAAGGAGCTTGCTGAAGTTTGGGCACTTGAGGTGTTTCAGTGAGTGCTCCAGGTGAACTCCCAGTGCGACTGGCTGCCATGACTTGCAGTCTGAGAATACAAATAAATATTTCTTGGAAACAAGATGGAAGAAGAAGCTGTCGAAGCAGGAGAAAAGAGTTAACTTTTCATTTCATATTTTAGCAATTATTCTATGTAATTTTCATATTGCAGATCAAGTGATGTTTTTGATGGATTTGAACTTCCCACTTTCCAGAATATGACTCAGATTTTATTGGGACAAAGAGAAGAAGGCATTAGTGGCACTTACCACCTAAGTTGTTCATTGGAGTCCTGGAGGAGACCTGTGCATTGTTTAAGGTGGGGTTTTTAGGATTTAACTTCAAAGTCACAACTGTCCTTGGGCTGCTACAAGGATCCCAAGTCCTCACATTCTGGTGAGTGTTCTAATTTTTTTGTGACTAAATAATGTCACAGATCCATCACCTGTACTCCCTGATATCTTCATGGAAGAAAAAAAGATTATTTGAAGGAGAAGTTTCCTGGCATTGGATCCCAGATAAGTATTGCCTGCATTGTGCCTCGAATAGGGCAGCTGGCCACTGAGAGGAGCAGGCAGGAGAGGAAGCCCCATTCCTCAAGGGCTACCTCCAAGCAACAGGCTGGACATCAGCCTGGCTGCAGGGAGGTGCAGGAGGCCTGGAGGGATGGATCCCTTTCTGAGGTCACTCGCTTTCATAGAGCACTGCAAACAGAGGCTAAAAGCATGTGAGGGCATTTACTGGGGCCAGGTCTCTAGAAATAAGCATGGCAAAGCTTGTGGCTTCTGTCCTGTCTCATAGCCTTTCATGGGGGAAGTTTCAACAAAACTCTTTTGCTTTTTAACAACAAGCCCTTCAGTGTCCATGTGAAAGAACACTCAAAGTGCAGAGCAGCACAACTGCTTCAAGAGCAAGAAGGTATGTAGAGCAAGGCACTACATCAGTTACTTGTGTGTCACAATGATGGAGACTGAAAACTGAAAGGAAATGAAAGGAATTTGTTGCAGTGCAATTTAGAAGCATTTAAAAACTCCTCTATGTGTGCTTATTGCTGGTCCACCGTATTCAAGCAATGCTTTTAAGCACCAGTATTGAGCCACACATGGGAACTGTGAACATTATTTTATCCATTGTGTTATATGCTTCCTTTTAGTGAAATGAAATGATGCCATGTTTCACATACTGTTCCTTCCCCTGACAGCAGCCACAGGGCTCAGGAAACTGCTTGGAGCAGTGTGGGCCATCTCCAGCAAACACTCCCATCTGGGGAGGCACTTGGGAAGCTGCAGAGGAGGCAGGTGTGCAGCTGACAACCCCCACTCCCCACAGGGAAAACTCTGCATTCCCAGCAAAAGGAACCTCCTGGCACGTTCTTCTGTCTCGGGGGTCTGCCTGGCCTTTTGCTGACAGCGTAATTTCCTTAGGAGTCTCAGAGTCTGACATCTCTGTTCATGACCCTTTTTTCTAAACAACATTAATATCTGCTGCAGGTCTGACAGGTGCAACGTCCGCTAATTGTGTCTGCATCACCAGGCCTTATTCGAATACCTCTCTAACATCTGAATTTCTACTTGGGCAATGAACAGACCTCCCTTTCTCCTGGAAAGAGTGCACTGCTCTAACTCATGAGCTCTTGGCCAACAATTCCCCATCAAGAAGAAATACATAGCTAGGAAATTTGCCTGAGCCATCATTGTGATAACTCACTGGTATGCCTGATGGAACGGAATAGCATTTGCCACTCTGCATTATGGCTTGTGTCACAGGCACAACTGAAGCACCTTTGTAAGATGAAAAAGGAGACATCTACCTCAAAAAGCCAGAAAGAGATGATATCCACTCGACTGACATGGCCATCTGAGGCAGCAGAAAGCAGCACAGTGGGAATCCACAGTGACCAGACACTGAGCCAGGCAGAGGGTAAGTCTGGGCTGAGGAGCAGCTATGTCAGTGAGCTTCCCATCCCTTGCAGACTGCTGAAGCATGACTAACCTGGCACTGATTACTCATCCCTGGCACTGGTTACTCAGTCCCATTCATTTTTCAGAAGTAAATAACATTTTGAGAACATGCTTTCTTCATAACAGATAAATAGATAATCTCCCTGTGGTCTTCACCACAACTAGCCACCTAATTAAGTAGACACTAGAAATACAAATATTATATTAAGATAACAATTAATCAATACTAAATCTGTGTCACAATTGGTTCTCTATCAGTAAATGCTGAGAAGCTTCTAAAATCCCATGGTTTTTTTGATGTCACTAATATATATGTATGGATTTTAGCATAAGGAGAAGCCAGAGAACCTTTGGGAAGGTAAATAGAGAAATCTCGCACCTGACAGTCCTGAGGATTTTTTTCCCCAGGACTGTTTTGTGGATTTGAGGGGGAATATTGATTTTTAAATGGAACCAATATGATGTTGTAGCAAAATTAAGATTCAGTAGTGCAACACAAGAGTGAATGACAATCTTTATATGTATAGCCACACCATACCACATTGGGTATTTTTCTTTCAATCTTGTTTCAGCTGCTGCACAAGTTCCCGGGTTAGACATAAATATTATATGATGTCAAAACTTGGCTTGACACTTTTCAGAACTGTATAGAACTGGTTTCAGCTCTAAAAATCTCCAGCTGAAGCCTCTGAGATCACATTGGAGCTGAAGGATATTACTTATATTGTACCCTATCCTAGTCACTGGATTCTCAGACCAAATGAAACATAAAGCTGTGTCCTAGAAAAGCCAGGGTGTTTTAACTAGAGAGAAAGAATCTTAGGATGGAAAAATAGATAGACCTATTTTCATACTGAGTTTTTAGAGGATTTTTATTAAAAAGTTAGGTGGAAGTGGTTGTTTATCCATGCAGGAAGATGGCCCATTAACTCTTGCCAGATGTGATAACTTGCTCAGTGTTACATAAACCAATGCAGTTTTGGTGATCAGCACCAACAGACATCTCCCCTGCCATGCTATGTATTACTTAAATGAAACTATAAGCTTTTGACCTTGAAAAGTAGTGGTGCAAACCTGCAGAAATAGGTGCCTTTTTGAGACTTCTAGTGCCCTTGGATGTTTATTTGAAATATTTTTAGGAGGAAAACTTTTCAATTGAATAAAGTTAGGACATCTCTGAAATGTCAATCTTATTTCAGGTTCGCACACTGTATTGAGTCAAGTAATTCCTTACATTTAAAGTCAGGTCCCTATACAGCTTTTTGGACAGGGAGGGTCACAAAGCCTCACAGCCTTATGTGCTTATTACTTCTGTAAACGAAGCTCCTGCTGCAGGGTGACAGTAGTAAGTGCTGATAGGTGACATTTTGTTGCTGTTGTTTTCTGAAACTCTCCCCTTTGTTTCCTGCTTCAGGAGTGGAGGAAGTAGCTGAGCACAAGTACTAGTCAACACATCTCTCTTTATTATTGTTATTATTTTGGCAGAGGTTGGTCTGGATTCACTCTCACCTGGGTGTGGAGATGCCAGCCTGATGATTTGTCCTCTGAAACTAAACCAAACCCTCTGATAAATACTAAAGTTATGAGAAATGACTTCCCTGACCAGTCAAAACTTTTGGAGAAGCTTAACTCAGATGAATCTGTTGGCCAAGAATGGCAAAGTTCCCTAATGAATTTCTTTCTAAAACTTTTCTTCTAACTAGTAAGAGACACTGGTCACTGAGGTCATCATTGAGCAACCAGAGGAGGAGGGCAAAATCACCAAATGACTGTGTCCCCAAAACTACTGTGTAACCATTCCCACGCCCAAGACATACCTTTCCATCTGGTCTCACATTTTTTTTCTAAGGGCGGTTTCTTTCTTCTCTAATTATTTTTTCACAAATCAGATGAAGTCATTACTCAGAGAACATTAATCACCTTATATAACTTCACAGTAGTGAAAAGTAAAGACAACACACAAAAATATAAGTAATAAAAAAAATAAAGGATGATGATGTGTATGTGGAAAGAACTCCAAGGCAGAGAAATTGCTCTGGATGTGTCACCACTTTCTCAGGTGTATCACAAAAGTAGAAAGGAAGTCATCTTACCTCAATGCTGGCTGAAGCAGCTGAGATGTAATTTATCTAAAATTCTGCAGAATAACCATTTATGTATCGCTAGAAATTAATTACTTTGCAGATACACATTTGAGAGGTAACTGAAGCACTAAAGACTAGAAAATATAGGAAAAAAAAATAGATGGACAGCTAAGTACATGCTTCACTCCAAGATGAAGCTGACATGAAGCCAACATGGCTTTCAGGCCAACAGGACTTTTAATATGACTTCACTAGAACTTAAGAATAGGCATAAGGGCTCAGTGGAGGGCACACCTCAGCATCCTGTCCCCAGCATTGGCCATAGCAAGTGCCCAGGGTAGAGTTAAGAACAAGGCATGCATCTGTGATTTTTCCATGTGATATTGCTCTCCTAGTCTCAAACTGATTTTGATTCAGGAGTTTGCCTAAGTCTAATGCAATTTGTCTAAGTACCCTCAGCAGATCTCTTTCAAGTGCTTGTCTGGTCTCCCCTGTCCAAATCCACACCATCTACTGGCAAGGAAATCATAGGCTGAGGGGCAAATTGCAAGATTCTGCCTCTTGCTTCCTTTTGGAAAAAAAAAATAAGAACACTGCTGGAGCTCCACTGTGGTCAGCTGTCCAGAGACTTTCTTTGATCATTTCTGAATTGAGAATTCTTGTAAACAGTTTTTGTAAAATGCTTATCTCTTAATTGGTAGGAGACATTGCAAAAACCACACAGGGTTTCTATTCATTTCAGCATTGAGATGCCACCAAATATGCATCTTTAGGTTTCAAGACAAGAATGAGAAATGTCAGCTGATTCCAGACATGTTAGTAGCTCGCTAAATATTAGTGTTATTATGATAAAACACTCAGATTACCAGCTGGTCTAGAGTTATAAGTGTGTTTTAAGTGATGTCCACTCCCTTTTGGAATTGTCTCTCATTTGAATACAGATATCATATTTTTACATATATATATAAAAAGAAAGCATTTTTTCATTTCTGTAATTTGAACTCCTTTTTCTTCCCGGTATAGCATAACAGTGTTAAATGTTGTCTCTGTAGTGAGGGACCCATCACAAAGTTCACATTTGGAGCTGAGCCTCAACCAGTCTATGGTTTTTATGGTCCATGCTTTTTGTCTAGATCCTTCCTCAAAACCAGACAGGATTGCAACAAGCCACTCTTAACATCCTTAAGGATGTGTAACTCAATAACTGCGAGACTCCTGAGCACTTTAGACCAATGAACCACAGCCAGCCATTGATGTGTCTTGCAAACTCCCCATCCTCATACAGAACCTGGGATATGAGGTTACAGGGCAGAGACATAAGGGGTTTCAGTTAAGGTCCATGTCATACAAACCTGACAGGTTCATAGATGTTGCTCTTTAGTATTCTCCTAGCCTGTATGAGGACTATTAGAACTTGAAGGATGACAAGGGATGAGTCGAACAAAGTTTGAAAACTACAACAGTGTAAAAAAAAGTCCAAAGAGCTATTGCTAGGAATCAGCTTCACTGCTTGCCAGCACTGGTGAGTGCCTGGTCAGGCCTTCGACAGGTGATATACGGCTGTAGTTCTTCATCAGTTAGCGTGATGAAGTTAGTTCAGTTCAACTGGAGATAAAAGCATGTGGCTCCTGAAACCCTGTTATCTGAAACTATGCTTTGTGCATTGCTAATAAGAGAGGGAAATAGTGCTGCTAGACATTGGCTTCAGCTCCCTATCCCAGAGCCTGTTAGGAGATGCAGTTAAATGTGCCGGTGCCTCGCACTGATGACGGGAAATCAGATTCTTGAGTTGGTGGTCTGTGAAAGAGGAATAAAGTTCAGTTTGGTCTGAAAGCTAGTTAAATACATATATGCAACATTTTAGGTGCTGCTACAAAATACATCCATCTCTATATCTCTTTTTTTATATAAGAAATGAACCACAGATCTTTCCTATGTGGTTATGCTTACCTGTCCTGCTTCCTGTTCAAGGAGTGTTGTGCAATGATTAAGGAGTGTGGTCATGACTCTTACTTAGAGAAGAGTAAGTGCCTTGTCAATTAGTAGCCTAATTATTGACTTGAGATGGTATCAGAATATTCCTACATATTCAAATTAATACTGCATTATAAAACTTTCTGCCATAGCTGTGTATTTGTAACATTTGCCTCTGAAGTGCTATCAATACCTCTTCCCTTGCATTGTTATTCAGTGTCTTGGTTAGAGCAGAACAAATGCTCCAGTAAGTGTTGAGCTTTGCTGTTTCTCTGCTCTTTTTGGAGTTACTGGGGAACAGTTCCTAATGCTAATGAGGGACCATAACACACCAAACCACAGGCATGTAGGAACAGTACAAGATGTTGGCTATGGGAAGGTCAGAAAACCTATATTCAGAACCTGGTGAATGAGTTAATGCTGTTGTTAGGAAAAGATTTGCCCTTTTACAGATCTGAAGGGAGGTGATGTTGATGGTAAGGAGTAGAGGGCTAACAAGATTTCACGTTTTTGTGTGACTTTTATTTCAGGGAAAGAAAGGGCACAGACAACAACAGCTGCCTGTAGCACAGCTTCCCCTCCCTTTTTTTACACTTGACTTCTAATACGGATTCCAGGCATGATTCAGCAAACAGAGAGAAAGAGATTTTTGCAGACACGGACTGGCACAGCATTAGAAAAAAAAAATGATGCAAAAATCACCCATCCTGGAATAACATAATGGGCTTTATTTCACGCATCTAAAATATGGATCTAAACAAACATGCATACACCGTACTTTGTGTTTTATGGGTCTCTTGCTTTAACTGCAGGGAGTTTTGCTGGGAAGGCAGACTTGGTGTGACAGGGCTCTCTGGGCTAACTCAGAGAAGGTCCCAACTCACTTCTAGGCTTAAAATGAAAAAGATAAAGCCACTAAACTGCATTATCTGGAGAGTCACTTTGTTATTGTTTGAGTGCATAGCCAATAGAGAATGATTTTGTGATCCAGAAATGCCAGAAATGGCACTGACAGCTGCGGTACTTCATCCCTCCTTCTTGAGTGTTCCCTTTCCAAACCTGGAACAACGTTTTTAAGCTTGAGGAACACATTTTTAAAGAGAACAGTAAACCTCAGGAGCTCTTCCAGCCTATCATCATGCCCCAAGAAGAGTAATACTTTCTAAATCATATCTACTAAACTGAAACATGTATATGCACAAACTATTCACCTTAAATAGGCAACTATGAGGAGTCAAGGGCTGGCTGCATATTAAGTTGAAAGCATACTGGGAACACGTAAGTACAGGGACAGAAGAGAGAAAAACTTCCGAGGAAGATAAAAACTTGATCAGTGTGGGAGTGACAGATTTTTTTCAGATGTTTCTGATAGCTAGTGGTTATTGTATTTTAACATATGATTAGAACAGCTTGCATTTAGATATTGTTGAAATCTAATGGACAGTGGATAATCTTCAGCAATTTCAGTGTGAATTAAAATGATTAATGTCTCCTCTTGTTGTAATGGTAGCACTGTGTTTCATGTTACTAGTAGAAATAATTTATACAGCTGATTAGAGCAATACTGTATTGACAGCAACATTAGAAAGAAGCCTGTAAATTAGGGATGGCAGCACAGAACATCATAAAGCACCATTTTCTTTTCTTTGCGACTTTAAATCCCCAGAAGCTAGTACACAGTGTTCATTCTACCTCCTCCTTCTCTTTAGTAATTGAATACTACTCCATTTTAGTTAAAATTAAAAAAAAAAATAAAATTCAACTATCAAGGTCAGTTTTCAGTACCATGTGTCACAGAATCACAGACTTATTGAGGCTGGAAAAGACCTCTGAAATCATCCAGTCCAGCCTATCTCCCAACACCACCACATCGTCTGGACCATGGCACTAAGTGCCACATCCAGCCTTTCCTTAAATACCTCCAGCGACAGTGACTCCATGACCTTCCTGGGCAGTGCATTCTTCTGTTAGTTCAGCAGACCTCAAATCTGCACATTTTGTTGATTCTGGAACTGCCACAGGAACAGTAGAGGATAGACTGGCAGAGCCTACAGAGTGCTGGTGATGTGCACAGAGATGTGAATGTAGCTACCATTTCTACACTAAAGTTTTAATAATGCTTTCATTTTCTCTTAAGATGATCAGAAATTGAGACTCATCCCTTGTGCTTCCTGTGTTAATTGTGCTGTTTATGATAATAACTTTCTTGATTATTTTGGATGATTTGAGTTCTGAGACTTTTCTCATACATATGTGAGTGCATCTGCCTAAGATACAAAAATTGCTCTGGTGTATTCCTGTTAAATTGCATGGTAATAACTATAACAATATCCCACATAAATTATGACTGTGGAGACTTACCTACTTGTCCTTGCCTCAGCTAATTATATTTTACCCCCATTCACTTTTTTTATGCTGTCACTTCAAATGTATATTTTTTGGTTCTCTAACTCTGCGGTAGCTCTGGTACATTCCCTGACAGCAGAGTGGGTTACAGTTACAGTCAGGAGACTTGCTGGAGTGCATAAAATGAAATGAAAGATATTTTAGTCTCTTGACAAACAATCCTCAAACAACTGTATGGAAAGAACATTATTTTTTTTTATTAATAAATATTTCCGACATATAATTCAAATGTCCAAACCTAGGCACATCTGGGGACAGATTTGGTGCAGAGGCAGTCCAGCACAGATCAGACACTGCACCTCTTGTTTTTTCTGGGCCAGACCACTGGAGTGAAGCCCAGCGTGAGGCCCAGGTTCTCTGGACCATGCATGGAGATGAACAAGTTGCACAGAAAGTAAACCTGCAACCTTGGCCCTCTTCAGGTCCTGGCATTAACCAGTTGGAATCATTCTCTGACTTCTACCCATCCTCCAGAGATCAGCTGTCCAGACCTGCACTTTTAAAAAGCATTGACCTATGCTTTATATTGAAGACCTTTGACATGAGAGCCCTTGCCCAAGAAGTGACCGACAGGAATTCAAGTCCCTCCTCAGTCCAAAAAAATCCATACTGTTACCCTCAGGAGGTCAACCAAACCCAGGGAGCACCAGGCTACAGACAGTCTTTCAGCTAAACTTCTATTTATTTTTAAAAGCAATTTACCCTTGAAAAGAACATTCTTCTATAAAACATTTGGCTTAAGGCTTCGTTTTGGGTGGATGGATGTCTTCAGAGATGTCTTCAGCTTTTTGTTGAAAGGGCAGGTCTGGCTGCATATCTTCTGAGGCTCCAGAGGACCTGATAACATTGTCCCTTGTCCCCATGCCTTCTGGTCTGTGTTGTCCCAGAGGAGCAGTGCTGTTCAGAGACCTCTTTATTCCAAAACTATGTTTTCAATTAGTGTTTTTAACACTTGAGAAACTGCTGCAATACCAATGTGACATAAATTACAAATCAAGTGGTTAGCAAGGTAGTAAACGTTTTCAGTTCACCACTCACATTTCTGCCATTTATGTTTTTCCTTTCTGAAGCATTTATAGCTCTCTAATATATCCCATTTTACCTTGGGCATCCTTCTCGCAAAACTAACAATTAAAAAAAAATTAAACTCCTCAATTTGTCAAAACAACTCTCAGCTTGATGAACAATGAGATATTTCAGTCAGATTTAAAACCACGATTTCCAAAAATTCTACCAGTTATCCTGGTGACATTGTTACTCTATTAACCTTTCTGTTCTCTCTCTGGCTTCTTACACTGTCAGATATTATCAGAGTAGCTTAGCATCTCACGCATAAAATCAATAGCAAAAGTAAAATCTCTACAGGGGTTCGTACTCTCTGGCAATGCTCCCTTTTCACTGGTAAAAATTGCTGGAGTCAGGGCTTTTTTGTGTGAGAGTGAAGGGGGAGAATTTTTAAGACTAAGTGTGGTATTTGAATTGTGTGAGCTGCACTCATGACAAGGCGGCTCCTTAGAGGTCCTGGTGGCACCTTCTGAAGACAGCTGCCTCAGGGTCTCCCCTGCCCAGTGCGGAGGGGATCCATGTGCCCACCCATAACCATTGCCTGACGTGACACAGGTTAAGGGCCAGGACATGGCCAACCCCAGGCTCTGCCCTAGCATGGGCAGGATCACCACCTGCAACCAGGCTGGGAGCCTTTGCACCACATGAACCCCAGCGGCTCTGGGGCCACTGTCCCCAAGGGGTTCAGTGTAACCCCTTGTTTGAACAAAGCACCTCATCTGGCCGCCACACCTTCCCATGAAATATTAGATTTCAGTTAAATTTGGCACTTGTTTCTAAAGCCCTCTCTCTCATCTGTCTGTTGAAGTACTTCACATCTTGATTCACCTCCTCTGCACCTTTTTGCCATGTTTCTCCCCTCGGGAGTGTCTTTATCAGGAGAAATAGATGCTATTTAGTTTCTTCTAATATGGAAGCTCTTCCATACTTTGGATCATTCTCATCTCTCTTGTCTAAAACCTATCATTTTCTCCTTTTTTACATGGAGAGACCAGGAGGGCAATGAATTACCTCAGATCTGGATGCACTAAGGGTTTAAGCAATGGCATAAAGATGTCCTCTGTTTCTACTTTTTTTCATCTTTCTGTGCACAGGAACACTGATGAAACCCCCCTTAATAATGTCACCAATGTCACTGTAAAGTTTTCTTTTGTGCTGTCATTTGTGTTGCATTTTAGAAAGGAAGAAGTATTTTTAGTAACACATGAAGCATAAAAGCAGGTGCTGCATCTTCCAGTTTCACGATTTAACCCAAATGGCTTTCTGTGTCATTAGCCTCATGCAGTCCTGCTGAAAAGAACTATAAACTACAATCTAGGCTAGTTTTTTTCCACATAAAATTTCCAGCAGCAGCATATGTGCTTGTCATGTAGTTGGGGCTGATCCAAGCCATGCAGAAGCGCATTGGATAGGGTCGTGCCCACAGTTACCCTGCAGTGCTGTGCTCACAAGAAGAACTGTCAAACGTCTCCTGGTTATCCCCTGTCGTGTGCCAGCCACCCCAGCAGGGACAATGCAGTGGAGTCATGGTCTCCTGGAAGTCCCCTGCTCCTTGCAGCACATACCTGGTGCTTCTCCCCAGCCTCATCCTGATGCCAGGAGGAGTTTGCAATCAGGGGTAGGTCTCAGAGTGGTGGCTAATTGCTGCTGGTGGCCCACACTGTTGGAAGACATCTGTGAGGAGGGCTCTGGCTGTACAGTGACACCCCGATGTCATTTCAAGGAGAGGACTGGCTGACTCCCATTTAGCAAATCAAACATTGGCGGGCAGGCCTGCACATTCAGTGAATTTGGCTAAGTGAATTCAGTGCCAAAGTAATTTAATTCCCACCACCCCCCAACAAGATGAATTTTCCTCTGAGAGGCCCACACAGAGCTCACACTCAGGTTGTTTGTGGTGATGGTTTCTACAAAGATGTGAGCTGACACCAGCACCCGTTTCACATGCAGTTGCTCTTAACTGCAGCCCTCCCTCATGCCATCCCATCCTTGTGCCAGCCCACATAAAATAAGCTGCACTGTAGATGCAATTTCCAGTAGTGACACTGATATGGGTTAACCCAAATTTTGGGAATACAAGCTAAAAAGGAACAGATTCTTTAGAAACTGCAGGCTATCACCCCTGGAAAACAAGTGTTAGCATTGGCTGTGTTGCCTTAGAGCAACCTCTTGGCTACCCTTAGTTATGCTGGGGACAGCCACCCCGCTGGCTAGGAAAGCAGCTACTGGTATTTGCTCTTTTATTCCTAGTCCTGGAGCAAACATATTTCAGCCAGATCAGAAAATCTGAGACATCAGTTTGTACTGCTGATTGGCAGCTTTTGCTCCTGCAGTAAGCAAAGTAATAATGACAGAATGTTTCTGTGGTTCCTCGGGACACTTTGTGACCAGTCACCTCTAACCTATCGCCAGAGCAAACTGTAGTCACACACATTATTCTTCCTCAGCTGTGTCACTGCTGCTGTAAGCCTGAGAAACTGTTGTCACTACAGTCCACAGACTGGACATGAGCCAGCAATGTGCACTCGAATCCCAGAAGGCCATCCATATCTTGGGCTGCATCAAAAGAAGCATGGCCAGCAGGTCAATGGGAGGTGATTCTGCCCCTCTACTCTGCTCTGGTGAGACCCCACCTGCAGTTCTGTGTCCAGATCTGGGGTCCTCAGCACAGGAAAGACATGCACCTGTTGAAGTGGGTCTAGAGGAGGGCCACAAAAATGATCAGAGGGCTGGAACATCTCTGCTATGAGGACAGGCTGAAAGAGTTGAAGTTGTTCAGAAAAAAAGGCTCTGGGGAGACCTTTTCATGGCCTTTCAGTACTTAATTGGGGCTTATAAGAAAGATAGGGACCAACATTTTAGTAGGGCTTGTAGCAATAGGACAAGGAGTAATGGTTTTCAATTGAAAGATAATAGATTTAGACTAAATAGAAGGAAGACATTTTTTGCAATGAGGATGGTGAAACACTGACCCAGGTTGCCCAGAGAGGTGGTAGATGCCCCATCCCTGGAAACAATCAAGGTCAGGTTGGATGGGGCTCTGAGCAACCTGATCTACTTGAAGATGTCCCTGCTCACTGCAGGAGGGGTTGGACAAGATGATGTTTAAAGGCCCCTTCCAAACCAAACTATTCTATGATTTATTTCTTTACTTTCTCACTAACTTCAACCAGAAAAGCATATCCCATTCTGATGCTACAGGTTTGACCTTGGCATTATTTACAATAGCAGTGTTCATTCACCATTATTTGGTTGAAGCAATGTAAAAAGACATGGCTTAATTTGTGAAATGGGCCATCTGTTCCCATACAAACTGCATAACAGAATGCACAACTATTTCAATTAATATAGTAAACCATCTTTAAGAAATACACAGGATTTTCAATCTATTCTTGACTACAGAAAATGTCATCATCCTTTGCTCTAATTGTTCTTGATTTTACCTCCTCATCTTTTTATTTAAAGAAAAGGAATGACAACTTGTCTCACTGGGAGCAAAGTTTGTTCATAGATAGATCAGGAATAATTAGACCAAATGGTACCGCAAACTCCAGCAGACAGGATATCTCCATTACAGAGAGTTATATTGTCATTTCTTTGACCATACTCCCATCAATCCATCCGTCAACAAATTAAAGTTGCCTAAAGAGCCATTTATCTTCAGTGCTTTTTACCTTGATTGCTGTCAATCTAGGTAAATAAACATTTTCCCTAGGCAAAGTTTACATATTTAACCATGTTTCAGGAGACAGTCCCCCCTCTACGCATGCACCCAGTAAATTGCATGTGCTTTTGCTGTTTCCTGATTCACCTCACACACATTCTGCACCTTCATTAAGTGAGCCCTGCTCCCTGCGCCTCCCTTTGGCTTGTCTTCAAAGACAGGATGACTAGGATAAAGTTGCATTAAAACTTACAGACTGAAAAAAGTCTAGAAATTAATTTTATTCCCTTAGGTTGGAGAAGCCTGCTGTCCCCTGCAGTCTGCACATCAATAACGAATCAAGTGTGTGAAAGAAATTGAAATTTAAAAAAAAGGACAAACAAACAACCACAACAACAAAAACCCACAGAACTAAATTCCTCAGCAAGCCTGCTTTGAGGAATATGGCAATGGTACCGCATCTGACTTTGATCATTTAAACCGTGTTGCCGTAAATTACTTTAGGGCTTCATGATGAACATAAACAATGATCTGAGCAGCATTATATCTGATATCTAATAAATATGTATGTGCTAGTGAATACACTGTTAAAGATATTACTTTCTATTATTTATTTTTCACTTAATTGATACATAGAGCAGCTCACACCCTGACTGCTGCCTGTCAGGCAGATGCAAAGGAATACCAGTCTTAGATGTTAGTATTAATGTATGCCTAAGTGCTTTTCAAAAGACACTCAGACACACACATGTGTGTAGAAGGGGTGACATTCCCCACCTACAGAAGTCAATAGGCTACGTACCATTGCTGTCAGTAACGACAGGGGCTGTTCCCAAAGCTAACTGTAACTGAATCAGAATATGACTGAGAACAAATAGGCTGCTATGGGCAAAGCTAGAGTTGTTAGGGAAACATGAGAGAAACAACAACCTGATATTCCCTGTTGATCATTAAGGACAACTTGTCTTTCCCTCTCATAAACCTTGCAAATGTGCCAGCTCATTGGTGGTGGTCAGGGACTGACATACTCCATTTTCACATTGCTGCTGCATGGCCAGGACTAGAGCCATGAGGGCACTTGTGCCCTTTGCAGCCCTGGTGTCCAGCTGCACAGTGGAAGGCACAGCTCCACACACAGCACTAAGGTTCCCTGTGCAGCAGCCGTGAGCTGGGCATGTTGGATAGTGCTGCACTGGTATCAGTGGAAAACACTGGTCTAAGAAAGATAAAAATGGCTCCTCAAACAAGTTAGAGGATGACAAGCAGCAGCATGGCACTGACACTGCCACTTGAAGCCAAAACAGACCCCAAACAGCATCTCCTTTCTTTTACCTGTAATGTAGTTGTCATTGAACATCTTACTGGTCATAGGCTTTTCTCTTTGATGCAGCCAAAGCAGAAGCAAAGGAAGATTTTACTTTTCAAAGAGGGCTTGTCCCAAGTACAGAAATACCTCCCTGAGACTACAACTCTGAAAGAGCCATTCCAGATTTTGGTACACTCCCAATTCCCCACTTGTCCCTCTTTCCCTGCAAATGCTCACTCAGTGTGGAGAGGCCATGCACC
This sequence comes from Chloroceryle amazona, assembly GCA_027560015.1. Taxonomy (NCBI): domain Eukaryota; kingdom Metazoa; phylum Chordata; class Aves; order Coraciiformes; family Cerylidae; genus Chloroceryle; species Chloroceryle amazona. The sequence continues at coordinate 35,150 of JANHFX010024582.1, read as the reverse complement.
CCCTGACGAATTGTCAAAGGAGGAGATGGTGAAAGTATGCTGTAAAAGTCATTACAGATGGTGTTACAGAAGAACACAACTCAGCATGAGCACCTTTTCATGGACTGCAGGAGAGCAAACATGGCAAGTACCTGTCCTGGGTTCGGTCTGGGTTAATTATCACAAACAGTGCTGGCCCAAGCAGTTGGGAGGGGCTGGAGCTGGGAGGGGCCACATCTGGGATAAACAACTGAACCAGCCAAGGGGATATTGGATACCACTGGCCCGGGGCAGGGCTGCTTGTTTTCAACTTGTTTCAGCATGTAGCTTCAGTGTGGCTGGAACAGGGGAAGCTGGCAGGTTGTGCACACGTAGATCCTTCCTGGTTTCTATTGCTCGTTTTGTCTATCATTTCATTGGCACTACTATTAGTACTGTTGTTTTCTTAAACTATAGTTATTTCAGCCCCTGGGGTCTCACCTTTTTTGCTTTCTCCCGATTCTCCTTCCCGTCCCCTGGGAGGGGATGTGGTGGGTGAGCAGCTGTGTGGTGTTTCGCTGCCAGCAGAGGTTAAACCACAACAGTAGCATAACCTTTCCTTACAACCATCTCTCTTCCTGCTGCCAGTCCTTCTCAGGAGCTCAAGGCAGGAGTTTGCTCTAACATGATGAAAGATGTAACTTTTCTGCTTTTCTAATAGACACAGTAAGCAAGTGGTGCCTTCCTTTTCTCGGACAAAATAATACTTCTGCCTGGACAAAAGAAGGGGCTCAGATGAGGGATTTATGCTCCTATTATTTTATGCAAACTACCACAGATTTCTTTCCTCAAATGGAACTTTAAATCCAGTGTAAATCTATTTCTGATGAGTTCAACAGTTGAACTGAAAGGTGTCCTGCCACACTAGGAGCACCCACACCTTCACTCCTTTTACCCCTACCCCCAGGAGGCAACACGTCCGTGCACACATCTCCACGAGGCTGTGTACGTGTGACTTGACCTCGTTTCTCCCATATACATGTCCAAAAGCACAGGGCAGAGAGCCAAATGTGCAGGATCAAAGAGGTCATTTACAGATTCAGTGGTGTAGGGGGCAGACCTCAAGGGGAGGTGCAGTTTGGTCACCTCCTTCCCCCACACTCAGGGCGGGACTTGGACAAACGTCCCCATTTCAGCCTGCCATCCTGGGGCTGTTTCCTGGCACTTGCAGCTGCTATCCTGGAGCAGAATCTGTATCTCACTGTGCCCAAAGGAAAATGCTTCCTGCCTCGAGGGTCTTGGCAAGATACCTGAGGTGCCTCGTTGCATCCCGTGTGTTTCAGTAATGATGAGATGCCACCCGGTGCTTGGCTCATGCTGCCTGCCTGCTCATTACATCTCAACTGCATCTTCAGCAGCGATACTCTGACCAAGCTCTTCAAATGCGAGCATGGATGGCCTCTTGCTTGTCAATAAAGGGGTCCTCAGAGGAAGTCAGAGGTGAGTAAGATGGCTGAACCGATGTTGCAGGAGTGGCCTCCATCTTTTAACACTTGATTTCCTCATCTTAGCTCTGCATAAGCACTACTTCTTTGCATTTATTTATACTTAAGTTTAAGTGCCTGTGCAAATTATAGCACAGACAGCCAGAACAGAAATGAGGCATTTAAGTGGTAAATAAACACTGCCTGTGCATGGTCATGCTTTTATAAATAATATCCCCTTTTAAGCCTTATTCTCTGCCATACAGGAATGTCACTTTTCAGAACATCTGAACCCACAAACATCACACATCAGTCTCTTTATAGACTTATTTAAAGAGCATATCGAACTATTTCTGCAAGCAAAAGGACTAAATTATCCATGAATTCCAGATAACCATCCTTAACCCAGAAAATGTCAACAGTTTTCTATAATAATAGTCCCAAATGTGTCAGCCCTAGTGTTTGGAGTAGCAATCTTGGGAGTGGATGAACCATACATTTCTGGGAGCGTACTCACCACAGAGCACGTTCTGTCTTTGTATCCCAGCTATTAGATACTGTTCCTCACACAAGTCTCTGCCCTCGCAGTTGTGCAGTGCCTTTGCTGCCTCCTTTGCGCTGTCTTTCTCCTCTAAGGGTGGGGATTTTTGGTAAAGCCCTCCCCTAGCCCTGGAGAAGCTCTTCACAAGCAGGTGCTCAGAGAAGTGCTGCTGGAGCAGAGCCACATCAAGCAGATAGTGGGGTGGGGCCCTCTCTGTGCAATATGATTTCTCTGTCCCCCAGGATGAGAGGGGAGATGAAAGTGCTCATCTTCATTATTTCTGCCTGCAACTTGCAGGAATCATTAGTGATTGGAGACACCCACCGTTATCACTCCACTTATAAGCACAATACATCCTGGTTATAAATTTGATGCTGTAGCAATTCCTGGTTGGCTTTTGCTGTTGTCCACTAGAATGCAAAGTAACAGAAAGCCTTCTACCTTGCTTTCTCCTTTAAATCCTGGATTTCTTTCCATGAACTCTGGATTTAGACCCACATTCCTGATGCTTTTTATTGCAATTTTGACAAAGCAGACCTATAACCATCTACTACATTCTACTTGATAGGCTTGTATTGGCTACTGCCCACAAGTATTTAACAGGGAGACGTGACAAGTTGCACCTCAAACAGTGAGGATACAGGTTGTTCACGTGCACATTCTCAGCCATTGAGCTGGGTGCCATTTTGAACAACAAACAGCTATGGGTAAATTCAGACTGATATGGTAGCACCAATCTTAGAGGAATGTGCTTTGCAGCCCTAGATTTTGGGCACAGGTAATAGCTCCATAGGTTGTATGGAGCTCTAAAGAATATGTTTGCTCTAAAGAATATGCAAAACCTTCACTGCAGTTAGCAGGGAAGGGTGTGTATTTATGGTACGCCTGCATGTGGGAAGGAAAAATAGTCACAATTTTCTAACTAAGGCTACCAACTGCTAACCAGTCATATAACACAGTAACTTCCAACCTTTGCTTTTGAAGAGTGAGTGGGAAACAGACTGCAGTGTTTGCTCTTTCCTCAGTTCCCACAGCCTGTTGTGGATTGTCCCAAATTGTCTTTGACTTCTTTCTCACCCCATTCACTGCATTTAGTAAAAATATGTGACTTAAATTCACAATGTCAGGATGATGCAGGTGTTTTACTAATATGAAATAAGGAGTCAGGAAGAAGTTTGTCAAAATTGTTTGTAAAGTTGCTAAGAGACTAGGGAGCTGTTTTGGTCCCTGTGGTGGAAGCAGCAATGGCAGTAGGTGGGTCTGTGCTGTTGCAAAACAGTTGCTGACTTCAGTGCAGACCCAACCATCCACAGCACATCTTGTGCTGATAACTGCTCTTCTTGGCAGCCTGAGCACAGATGGAAATGGATGTAGAGGCAGAAACACCTACTGACCCTGCTGGGGGATGATTCCAAGCAGTGCCCAGATGTGTTTGCAAGGTGACGTGGAGAAACTGTTGTTGCTTGCAATCCTACAGTGCCTATCCCATGGCTGCATAGCAGGTGTCACTGTCCAAACCTGTCAGCTTGCCAAACATTGTCTTTCTCTAAAATTTTAACAGACATGAGGGAAATGCAAATTGCAAATTCTTTTCAGCATGACTGTATTTGATCTTTTCTGTCTCATAATTAGAATACAGTGGTGGGATTTATTGTAGATGCTGGTTTGCTACATATTGTAAGATGCAGAACTAAGAAAAAAATGAATACTGTGCGAAAAGGGCCGAGGCAAAATACATGAGTGTTATACAGTCTCCTCCTAATGTGGTCTCAGAGTGGATAATAATATAAACATTCATCCATTAGAAAAAAACTACCCTTTACTGCCCCCCATTAAATACATTGGCAGTCCTATTAAAATACAAGTCAGATTTGTGTTTAATGATCTTGAAAGGAAAGTAATTGCTTGAGTATTACCATTCAAATGTTCTTACAGCAGCATATAATATTTACAGTCTAAGTGCCACTTCTGAGTGCTACGTGGCACTGAAGATTGCCCAGCTTCTTCAGAGAGAGAGCATGTGTAGCTGAGAACCAGGCTACAAAAATGATATGCTCTCTGAGCACTGTAAAGCCTACAAGAAACAACTAAGCAATAGGCTGCATACTTTTTCAATTTTAATAAGATCTTGAAAGAAAAAAAAATATTTCAAAAAGCTCCAACACTGCGAAGGCAGGGCTTGAACACTGCTAATCCTTGCTCAGGTGAGGAGATCTGGTGTTACATGAGCCAAGCTCCTTGCTCTATAAGGACCATGTGCCAGCATCAGGCACAAAGTCATGCTGAGAACTATGATATTTTGCTATATAATTTTAACCCCTGACAGTGTCTTAGTCAGTGAAAACCTCATAGGTGATTTGTATCCCACAATTACATATGCTTTTGTGGGAATGTTGTCAAATTAAAGCTCATTTTAACTAAGGAAGAAGGGAACATTAAAGTAAAGAAAAGTGGTTTTGTTTTGTTGTTTGTGCAAACCTATCAAGTGTAAACAGGGAGAGTATTTATTCATAAAACATGTGGCAAAAGTGCCACAAAGAATATCAGAACTTTTCCCATGGGAAAAAATGAGATCCAAGTAATTTTCTCCTTCCCTCATGTGTCTTTCCTGTCAGGTCTTCGTCCCTCAGGCTTCAAGAGTGGTGGCAAAGTCCTAGGCTTAGCATCATGGCCACACTACCACCCTGCCAGTGACTCACAATAGCAGGCCCTGGAGCGTAAAACTGCCCAGCAAGGTCTGTCCAGTGCTTGTATAGGGTGTAGCATGGGGAGGTCACAGTCATCGCTGAGAGTCTTGCACCCACCTGTAAACAACATTAATTAAAAAATACTAACAAACTCAAAATGTCTAGGGCATTGCATTGTTTTGGATGTGCTGGTTCTGAGCATGAACATCCTGCCATAGTGAATTAGCTTTTACAGCCTTGGATGCCACTGTCAGATGCCATCCCAGCCACGGAGGACAGCAAGGACATGATTTGAACAGAGTCAGATGAGACATGGTAAAGCACCAACATGTACTAATCAAACTGGTGCCATGGGCCAGATATTGATCTTAGAGCTGGTGTTAATGTTGCAGTTTATGCAAACTATAATAGCAAAGAAGAGCAGATAGGTCCTTCAAGTAACAAAAGGCATACACCTGTCTTTGAAGACACGAGCCTCACTGCATATGTGTGTATAAATCAAGGCTTTACGCATGCTGATGGCAGCCCAGCCATGCACAATGCAGAAGCAGCTTTGCAAGCAAATTTACTGACCTAAGAACTGAAAATCAGGACCCAAACCTTCCCCACTTCTTTATGCAGATTTGTACATCTTTAGATCAGGATGCTCAAGAAGTGTGAGGCACTAATAGTGTTTTCTCTGGATCCTCTTCAGTCTTTTGCCAGTGAACTGAAAAATGTGACTGTGCTGAGAGATCTGGGATTTAGCTGAGCTCTTCATTACAGTTTTCTGATTCCCTAATTACTGTGGTTTAAATTTCAAGCTGGAACAGATCAGGTACAAGCAACAAACCCAGAGGAAAAAAAAAAAAAATGCACCTATTTTAATGTGACTTTCATTAGCTTCAGGCCAACTAAGCAATACATCTGGATGATGCAACACGTTGCTCTTGAGAACCTGAGCAAAGCCCTTGCATTGTTATTGCAGTTGGGACTGGCTGTTATTCAGGCTTGATGACCAACTGGTGGTGCTAATGCTTCATTGGATGGGAGGTGAAGAAGGGTTCATTACCTCTCACTAAATATTTACATGCATTACACAAACCCTCTGCAAATTACAAAGCAGCTTTCATCAGCCTTGCAATTAAAGGATCCAGATTGACTTAAAGAAAAAAAAAAACAAAATGCAGGAAAGAGTTACACAGGTAAATTCAAAATTTCATACAGCAGCACTTTAATAATGAGAATTTCAAAAAATAGTCACTTGATGTTCAGTCTTTAGTCCCTTGGTCCTTACATTATGGTTTTGTATGTTTTTTTGTAACTGTAATGTTTATTGCCTGGGAGGGGGATTAGATACTAACTTGTCTGCAGAAGGCTATGAAGCAGTAAAGTATCAAGTGAGATAAGCATGGGTTTGAGGGATGGTTGGCCACAGTCAGAGCCAACCAGCCTGGTTGATAAAGCACAGTTTGAGCCTTGATAGGTGGGGAAGGCTCTGGAGCCAAGTGTCACTCCATGTTTCAGGCAGCACAGTCATTGACTGCAATGGAAATAGACTCCAAGAACGACAGGAGTGTGAGCAGAAAAAAAGTACCATCATTCATATTTGGTGGAGGCTGTTTACTCTCTTAGAGGTTTGTATCTGGTGGCATTTTGCAGCTCTGTCCCCTAGGTGTTGCACTGAAAGTCGCCTGTAATCAGGTCAATGACAAGATGTGTGAGGGATTGTCCTGTTACCCAGAAAGGAGATGGGAAGAACCGAGTAATTTTCCTTTGCAGCATGCAGACTGTGAGAGGAAAACCACTTTTCACACTAGATCTAACCTGTGAGGACATTTTCTTGGAGAGGCTGAAGGTGAGCTTCTCAGAGTAATGGTGTGGAGTGGAAGAGGGGACCCGTAGTGTGATACAGTAGGAGGTGATTTATGATATATCAGGTGACAACAGTCCTCTTCCTCGCATCATGATTGACATTGTGTTTATTCATTCCCTGAAATCACCTTCCTCTGGTAGCTGTTAAATCTCAGGAGAAGAGGTATCCCTGGGACTGGCAGGAGTGGGTGGGCAAGGGAATACCCACTGTGCTTGCTCCCTACACCATGCTTCTATCTCACCCACAGCATTTGGTGTGATGAGTGTCTAGAAGCTATTCACAGCTGGCATTTCCAGTGAAATAGCTAGAAATTATTGTCCCTAGCAAGGAGGTGGCCTTTTTCCATTTTCTCCAGTGATTACATTTTTAATACAATGAAATGAGCTGTTGGGATACTTTGGCCATTAAGGCCAAATTTCTCCCTTAAACAAGCACTGCCTCATCTTCCCATAATGATACAATTATAAACATTTTTTTTGAGTTCAGGAGAATACCTGTGCATTCTGTGAAGCCTCATCTCATAAAATACAGGCATAAAAAAATCTTGCTTCCCTCTTAAATAAAATAACTGCAGCTACTGTGCAGGTTCTTGTAAGGTCAAGCTCACAAAGGTTTCCTCCTCCTCCCCATAGGAAGAGGCAGCACAGCTGCCCATGTTATGCTGTCCCACTAGCAAAGGCAGCTGAAGCAAAGGAGCTGAACTTCATCCACTGGCATTCACTGGCCAGGGTATCAAATTAAGCTGTCAATGGCAATTGTGAGTCTTCCTTCCTTCCTTCCTGCCTTCCATCCTTCCTTCTGAAGGGAGCCTGATGCCATGCAATGGTCATCAGTCCCTCATTTTCTTTTTTTTTTTTTTATTCCATGCTCAACAATCTGGGTTTTTTTTTCTACTCCATATCCTTTCCTAGTGGTTTTCTGGATTTTCTTTTTATGGACAGTACCACGTCTTCTTTCCTTTCCCCATGCATGCTTCTCTCCAAGGGAGCAGCCCTGACAATGGCTCCGCTAGGGATAATCACCCGGCAAGGCACGAGCTCCATTGTTTGCTTTCCTTTCTGGCTCATCCTGCTTGTTTCCCATACTCAGGCATATTAATATTCCAGCTCTGATTGTCATTGTTTATCTTTTGTTGGAGAACATTTGCCTTCTGTCTCATTTAGAAAAAAAGTGAAAACAGTGCCAGATTTTTAACAAAATGAAGGCTTCTTCTCTATTTTTTGTTGCAGCCACTTTAAAGCTGAGCTGCTTTGGATTGCAGGATGTGTAAACCCTGAGTGGCACACACATGTTGGGTGTGCAAGTCTGATAAGTGCACGTACAAATGTTCAGTTAAATGCATGCCTGGTGATCTGCATTCCTAAATACACGATTGCTGTATGCCATCACCTCAAACTGGGGCTGTCTCTCAGTGATGGTGCAATGTGAATGTTCTGGATGCTGCACAGCAGCGTGGGGCAGAGCAGACGGGGCCTGCTGGTGAATGTGGCCTGCATTTCTGCATGCAGTCCTCACCTTCTGACATTTGCAAATTTGTCTCTTAATCTCTCTGGTGCAGGATTTGCTGTCAAGAAACATTGTCTGGGATGAGCTGTTGGGATTCAGATTATCAACCAAACATTAATTATTCTTCTGACTAAACCCTCAAGAGCTAAGCTAGATAATACAAATGTAAAGAAATAAATTAGTATGAATCATTTCAGTACTTGAAATCTAGAATGAATCATGCTGTAGGAACAAAATCATATACCATAAGCATATGTGTGTCAAGACGTAACAGCCAGCTCCTCAGCTGGGGCTGGGCAATGTAATGCCACTGGCATCAAAAGATGCTTTCCCTAACCTGCTTTATTTATTCTGAGTGCCTAGAGAGCAATTCCAGATAACGACAAGATCTGTCAGGTTATGCTGAGGAAAGCTGAAGCCAGAATAACAAATAAGATGTGTTAATCTTCTGCAGTAGAAAACTATTTTTTTTAATCATGCTTATGCAAGAAACTACTCAGGCACACAGAAGTAGCATAGGTCCTCAGAGAAACTGTAATGGGTGCCTACCCACTTTCCAGACAAAGTGTCAATGCAAAAAGCATCAGAGCTTTTTGAAAGAACAGCAAGCACACCTATCTGTCATAGTTACTATGCAAGAGGACACAGGTCGTCAGGTCACGTAACTTGGGGCAGCTCAGCTGAATTCAGTGCAGCTTTATATTTGTATCTCTATGTCCCAGATAGGGTAGAAATGTCATGGTGCTTAATGACCATCATGGTGTTGTCCTTGTATTCAACTGGGCTAGAGATTAAGTATTTACATTTCAGTATGCACAACTAAATGCTTCTAATCCCAAATCAGGGGTTTAAAATCTGAGAATAGAACCATAAAGAGCTAATGAGAAGAATAAAAATCAGGTAGTTAAAAAATGATGTAAGGTAGAGTCTTAATTTTTTATTATTAAATTCACAGCACATTAAATATTAAGTGTTCATAAACTTTGTTTTGTGCAATGATAAATTAATAATAGCTACATAGACATGTTCTTTTACAACAGGGAAACTAAGAAACATAGTACCAGAGGACCTTGTGTTGACAACTGAAGCTATTAGAATAGACTCCTTAATCTTCAATCATAAAAAGTAGATAATGTTATTTCTTATTACTATTAAATGCAAAGTGCCTTACTAGGAAACATATATGTCATTACTAAAAATAACTATCAGAAAATGTTTTAAGCAAGGAAGAAAAAGGCATTAACAAATTATATCTTGAGATATTCAGTGAAATGTTCTCTGCTAATCTCCACCATACAGAAATTGCTTTTCAACTTATTCTTCTGTAAGACCATAATAGGTTGCATTGGTTTATGCCCAAGCACAGGAACAGTCATGGTTTAGCATAGCTTTGTACTTTTGGGAATAGTTACTAATTGCTAATGCCCCCAAAACGCAGGCTGGTGGATATGCTTTCCATATTGCTGTAAAAAGTACACTGACCTCCACCTGGGGAAGGGATGATGAACCTTGTGTTTTCCTGCTTATCTATGAACAGGGAGCAACGCCTTTTTTTTTTCATTAAGATCAGGGAACTTTAGTAACTTTTGTCTAGAATTTAGCAACATTATTCGTTCAAATGTTTCCTGTTGTTCATAAACACATGGAGAAGGAGGTATCTTCCAGGCCAGTCTCCTCAAAGACTAATTCCTTCTCCACAGGCCAGGCCATGGGGTTGTGTTTCAGAATGAAATGTAGCCTAAATGAGGGAATTATGATTTTGTGTGTATTTATACATGACCTAGACAGCAGTTTCATCCACTGGTTACTGGCACATACTTTGAAGACAGGAGCCTGCGGGAGCCCCTTCACTGGGACAGTAGCACAGCTGGCACAGAGCAGTTGCAAGTACTTCAAGCCCACAGTGAACCTTCTTCCAAAAAGGGATAGGACACAATGTTGCTTTGTATGAACACACACTGATTTTTGAATCCTGATACTTTAAATACCTTTTTTTCAAAGTAGAATTCAAAGTAGACTCGTTGAAGATTTCTATGAACTATTTTGAATAGATAAACCAAAAGATGTTACCTTTGGACATATTTTTGCCTTCTAAACCTATGCAACATCTGCTGTGTTTGCCTTGATAGTGTGCCAGATCCTGGCCCTGCATGTTGCCTTGCCAGAGCCGGTGCCAGCTCCTCTGTAGTGACAGTGCAAATACCAGTGGTCAGACACCTCCACCCCAGGAACACACCACAGGTCTCATGCAACTTCTGCCCCAGTTTTTTTTCTCATGATGCTGAATCAGAAGCTTGGGTAAGGACGGGCTGGAGCAACACGTGCTTTTGCTGTCTGTTTTTAACGGGCATACAGTCTGCCCTGGCCAGCTGATGGGAACTAGGACATGCAGAGGAGTGTGTCCTCCTCATTCAGCTGCTGTGATGGCCTTGGAGCCAGCTGGAGCGTTAAGGAGCTGAGCAGCTCCCTGCCAGCCCAGCTCCCGGGGCCAGCTTTAAGGCACAGGCGAAATCGGCAGTTGCCTGGAGAGGCAGACTGGTGGAGGCAGCGAAATCGCAGCCTGGAGAGGACAAGCTGTGCCCTAGAGTGCAGCAGCAGCTGCTCCTCCCTGACAGGCTTCCCCAGGCCCCCCACTCCCCTGTGGCACAGCCCCTTCCCATCTTTCTTCCCAGTTATGGGGGCTCTGGCTGCTCGTCCACAGCCCTGCCCTTGCTCTGCCTTGCCCGGTTCTGCCTCTCACTCATGGTTGACCTTGCTGCTTGGACCCCCCTGTCTCATGCTCTCCCTTGGAGTGACAGCAGGTACCATCAATGGCCCACAGTCATATCTCTTTGGTGTCAGGCTTCCTTCTCATGAAAAGAGGGTTCTGCCTCCCAAAAGCATTCCCAGACCTGAGCCTCTAACCCAGGGGACACATGACTGTGCTGCATTAGATGCAAAACCCAAAAGTGAAGAGAGAGTGAAGGTGGTGGGGAGGAAGGCTAGGGCCTCCTTCCTGCATTCAGAGGCTCTGCACTAACTTTTGCACAAGTAAGAACTCATCCCCTCTCATACAGCCAGGCCAGGCTGTGCAGCTGCTGCTGTGAGGTGGACGCGGGGCAGTTGTCACATCCCATTGCCACACAGCCCCACTAAGCCCCACACTGTCTCATGGGTCACTTCTGCTGAAAGTCACCCATGAGAGACTGAGACATATCAATCCCTCTGTTATAGCTTTGTAACTTGCTCGTAGTAACACATGTGGAGGGGGCTGTATGCCAGCCAGGTGATGCTGGTTCTTTCTGCTACATTAAAGAGTAGGGAGAAAACATCCTTGAGCAAGCACATTAGTGTCCTGCTCCTCCAGGTGGATGTCCCTAGCATTTCAAAATTGCAACCAAGGCAAAAAGCACTGCGGGTACTCCCCAGTTGATGACATCAGGTCCCCAGCAGCCTAGGGGCCCAGCTCCTGAGCCTGACCGTACAGGTCTCCCAGTAGACAGGCTGGACACAGGCTACAGATAAGCAGCAGTGTAAGAAAACACTTTCATAAAATACTGTGATTTTTTGGGACACCTCGTGAAAGCATAAAATGGTCAGTGACAGGGAAGGCAAATGAGTTATCTGAACAGCTAATGGGGTTTAAGTGGGATAACCCCAGACTGACAGTGGCAGATACCATCAGTCAGACACCTGGTCAGGAGTACCTGTAGCTGCACAGCATGAGTGTTATTGGCTCAGCATGAACTAGAAGAGGTATGATGCAGGATAGCAGGATTAGCAGAGACCTCCACCTGGCCGAATTTAGGGTAAGCTCCTCAGCATTTAGTCCCAGGGTAGTTTAAATAGTTTTCTGCTTAAGGGATTGGTTCTGAAAATCCCCCTCAAGCACTTAGGTCTTCTTGCTGGCACAGAGCAGCTCATTCAGTTTGCACGTTCCCAAAAGCGATGGCTCAAAGGCAGAGGGCTGGGAGCCGCCATGCTCAGTGGGTGCTACCTGCAAAAACAGGCTCCACATCACTGCTTTCGGGCTGCTTCAAGATCACTGCCGGCAGCCGCACTGCCACCTTGGCAGTGTGCTGGAGTCGTGCTGCGCCAGGCTGCCGGCTGCAGCCCAGACATCACCGTGGGGCAACTGCCAAAAGGCAGGCAGAGAGGCTGCACTTCTGTGGGGAAGGAAGGAGACTGCTCCCCTCCACTGTCTCCCAGGAGGGCTGCGGCCAAATTATACCTTCCCAATGATCCATCAAGCAGCTCTGTGGCTTTTTTTCCCCCATTTCATTTTGGTTTTTTCAACTGGCCCGGTTTTCTGTGATGGACTTACAAGATATGGCATTGTTTTGTCATTCTATTTTTATTTTATTTTTTTATTAGAAAGCTACTCTATCTGGACCTTTCCAAAGGACCTAAACTGTATAGGCAACAAGCTTTTCATTTGTATACTTGGGAGTCATTTGGTCAAGTAAAGCTGCTGTATGTAAACGTCACTTTCACTGCATAACAATTGGAGTGAAGTTTTTATGCACAGGGCTTTTTATTTTCCAATCAGCAACCCTGAGTTGGGACTTCTGGGGTAAACTGGTAGCTCTGGGCAGCTTTGAAGCATCACAAGTGGAGGGTTTTGTCTCCAGAAGATTTACTAGCAGTGAGCTTTTCTTCAACCGTTTTATTAGCCTCCTTTTACATATGTATAGTGGTCGGGGGAAAAAAACCCTGTTGTTGGTGAAGTACAGACCCTATTTCCCCTGTGGTATTCACACCAAAAAAAATTGTGTGAAAAATAGTTGCCCAGGGCCTCCCCAAGTCCTAAAATTTAGCTTAATGCTGTGAGGTTTTCAAACCCTTCAAGCCTTCTCCACCCTCACCCCCTCCCTCCTTTAAAGGTTGAAGCTGGGGTAACAAATTCAGCAATGAGAATGGACGCCCTGCCCTTGGCTTCAGCCGGCACTGCCAGAATAAATCTGGGCCCCCCGGCCAAACCACTAAAAAGTTTTCACCCACTTAACACGGGTTTTATAATTTTAACTTGCAAGTTCTTGTTGAATTGAGCCCCGTTGCGTGGACAAATTGGACAAGAAAAGTTTAAATGTTACCACTTTGGCTTCCCCTCAAGTGGTGCTGAGCACAGATGTTTGTGGGGGCCATCATGTCTCTATAAGAATGGAAGCTTTGTGTGCATAACCTTACAAAGGGCAGAATAGCCCTGCTTTGCTGCCAGCCACAGGATCATCCTATCTTTATGTGTTGATTTATTAGGCCAGGGATGAATGAAACCGTAATTAATATTACTGAAGCATTAGAGTCTATTTAATTTAAATGCCACTGAATATTTCACTTTCAGTTGGGAGTGACAATGTGTTCGGGACTGTTGGTGAAAGCCTCAGCCATCTGTTACCCCTACTAAGAAGGGAAGACAAGAGAGACACAGGGAGACAGAGAGCATTGAGCTTTGTGGCTTTTCCAAGCCTCCAGGATCATCATTCAACTCAAGGGCGGCCAAGAAACATTCCTGCACACTGGACCCTTAGTGTATAGGGGAAAGGCCTGAAAGGGTATAGGGGCAACACTTCTCCCCAAAGGATGGAGAGAGAGGGAGGAAGATGGAGATTTACAGTACATACATATGTACATACATGCATGCAAGTACACGTGAGACTGTGTAACAAAATCAGGTGCCCAGAGCAGGAAACTGGCCAACTTACAAAGGGTCCAAAAATATTTTTTTAAAAGTAGAAGAGAGGAAAGAGTCAGGGCAAGGTTTGAATGATGGTTTTAATTAGCCTAAGCAAAGAGGTTCCAGTACAGCTCCACTGTAGCAAACATTCAGGCTTTGATTTGATGGGCATCACGATATTGGGAGCACAAGACATTCCCTACAAGCTGCTGCAGTGACATGGTCTCCACCAAGCTAAAACAAAGAAATGAGGAGATAAAGAAAGGGCAGCAGCGTGGGCATCAGCCTTAGTCTCTGAGAAACGTTGTGAGGCACCAAATGAGCAGCTGGCAAAGCATCACCTTTGCTCGTGTGGTGAGAGGGGGGATGTGGAGGGTCCCTGGGCGGAGCGAGGAGCTGGGCTCAAGGGCAGGAGGAACATGCCAGCGCTGGGGCTGCGCAGGAGATGGTGGGGCAAGCGGCTGCGCAAGGCCGCGGGTGGGAGGCTCCGCCGTCCGTGGGACGGTAATTATCACAGTGGGTTTTCTTATAATTGGGATCATTTGTTCTCCCATTTTTTCTCCTGCGAACTGATTTCATGCCAAAGGGAAGCTGTGTGACTCACACCTTGCCATGCCAATTAGCTGATAAACATCAAATGTAAACAAAGATGGCCTAATTAAGACTAGTTGCCCAACCTCTACATGCATCTTGTCAAAATCCCACCAGCCTTTCCCATCCAGACTTATTTTCTTGTTTGCTGGGACTAAATTAGCAGCTTTGCACAAGAACCACTTATCTTTGAGAGAAGCTTAGAGCAGGTAATGAGGAAAATTGGGAGCTGGCTGCGGGAGCAGTGTCACACTCTCCATCTCAGCAGGGACAGACAGGGCAAGTGCTGCCTCCAAGCCCCACACCGGGACTGAAGACAGGGATTTGTCCACCGCAGGGTAGTGCTGAGGGCTGGTGTCTGACCCCATAGCCACATCTTGGAGTATTCACTCAATTTGTCTTCCTGAGTGCTACTGTCTGTACACGAAATCTGTAATGTGTGTGTCTCCTGCCGCTCTCACCTGCTGTGAAAATTCATCAGTCAGAGCCCATCACTTACCATGGGCCAGTCCCCCTGGCTCACAGCCTGGGGAGTTATTTGCACTTTGGAGAGGAGGTGTACGACAGCGACACATCTGAGCAGCAGCGTTTCACACCCACTTCACACTGGAGCGAAGGATCACACAGGTGAGCTGTGGCAGAGAAACAAGCCCATGGAGGAAATTTTATTCCAGGAGGGAACCTAATGAAATCCATCGGATAGCTTCATGGCAGTATATTAAAAAGGAAGGCCAAAAAGGGATCTCAGTAGGTCATCTGCACCATCCCTTTGACCCTAGGCAAGATCACCTGGGTCCCTGAGGCTCCCATGGCTCACCCCAGCAGCCTTGGCCTTACTGTCAGGGAAGACTTGGTTTAGGTTTTAGTTAAATTTCTTTGCTGCAGATCAAGCCCATTTGCTCCTGTCCTATTCAGGATGAACACAGAGACCAAGACTTCTCTTCCCATTTGTGACCATCTTTAATGCACTTGAAGGTTGTTACAAACTCTTCCTCCCCAGCACCTTTTCCTCTTTAGCTCAGCAACGCTAGGTCATTCATCTGTTCCTCATAAGTCATATTTTTCAGGTCTTTCATCATTTTCACTTCTCTTCTCTGAAGTCTCTCCAAGCACCTCTGCTGCTTCGGAAGCACAGCATCCGAATTGGAGCATGTCATCTACCTGGCTGGGCTTGCAACACTCTCATCCCACTGGTCCTCTTTGCTTTGAGTCATCTGAGACTGTAATTAAGTAATATCAATTCCACTATCCAAGTCAGGAATGACAATTTAGCACTGGCTGGTTGCAAGGCTGACTGTCCTTGAGCCCACCTCACCACCAGTCCCGGCTGGCACTGAATCAGCTACTACTGCCTTTCTGCTGCTCTGGTTTTGCAGCATCTCTTACGTTAGTTTCATCTGAACCATGTTGCACACCTTGCTCAAGAAAAGGTCATGTGAACTGCTACCTTTTTAAAGTGAGAGAAAATTGAAGGCAGGGGTACATCCACCACTTCTCTCCACATGACAGGACTTTCCCCTGTTGTAAGAAATAACTGGAGTGACTTAGCATAGTTTGTTCTTGACAAATCCCCATCGGTAGCTACCCCACTGGGTGTTTACAAATAGTTGTATGATTATTTGCTCCAGCACTTTCCTGAGGCTGAAACTGGGTTGCCATGTCTAAAACTCACTAGTGCCTCCCAGTGTAAAGGGCTTCTACAAGCCCTTGGTGAAAACTGCTAATGGCTCTGAGCCCATTTCAGGCCCTTTGGTAACCATCCCAGGCATCTGGGGAATAACTTCTCACACCATGTCAATGAGAGCGATAAAACACTGCCAATACTTCCCTGCTTCCCACAAAAGATTACAGGAAATAACTGTGAGAAGTTACCTGTTCTGGTTTAGTTTGGTTGAACTGATGTCTTGTTCACCCACATGTGAGAAAGGGACCTACTTTTTTGAGAGGGGGTAGCAATCAAGTTATGCCTCATGCTCACCAGTGGGTATCCATCTTTCTTATTACCACTTAAGCAGTTTGCGTCAGTGTCTTTGTAAATGACAACGTTCATTGGAAGGAAAGATGAAGGAAAGCAGGAAAGGCAGCCATAGTGGAATTGCAAAGGATGGCCAATCACAGCCAGTGACAGCGGCATTTCCTTCCTGGCCCCCTGCTTGGAGATGCTCCAGAAAAGACCATGGACTCTCCTCACTAGTCTGACCAGGTTTAGAAGGTGTGACTGGACAGATCAGCCCTTTACAAAGGGAGAATGGAAAGTGTATCTTTTCACATGACAAATAAATGCAATTCTGATGTCATTTATTAATAGAACCTTACAGACAAAATCTCAGATCTTTGAAATTTTCTGTTTTTCAAGTTATCCAAATACTGGGCGCTGCTTTCCAGTAAGGGCAGGAAGGACACATTGGTACCTGGCTGGAGGAGTAACCAAGAAGCTTCATACCAAACTGCTGTTGTCCCAGTCAGTGCAAATGTACAAAAATCAAGTGTAGAAATACAGTTTGTGGGTGTACCCACAGGTCACATCAACATAGCTGTACTTACAGTACAGAAGTGAAGATATGAAGCTACCTCAGCTGTTGTAATGGATAAAATATCTAATGTGTAGTAGTAGAAAAACAATTTCACAGCTGTTCAATAGTCTGCTGGGGTCCTGGGGAAGACAGTTTGCAATAACAAATAAAGCAGGCCCTTGGTGGTGGTGTCAGCAGGAAGGTTTTATATTTCATGAACTTACTATTGTCTAAAAACATTTTTAAAAGAGTTTACCAGATAATCAGCAAAATAGCATCATTATGCCAGATGACAAAGCATTTTGCATGTATGAGTTTCTGCGCTAGCAGAGCTCAAAACAACATGTAGCTTCATAACTTTTTAAATTCCAGTCAGATCCCGCACGATCTCCCCATCAGCCTCCAGCTGACTCATCCTTTTCAGAATATTTCTTTTCATTACTGTGTCTGTAGGCTCCACATCCCAGAGCCAGATCAAGCTGGTACTAGCCAGTGCGGTGCACCAGCGTTTCTCCATGGTGGTCTCATCAGCTGCTGCTGAATTTCAGCTTTCACTGAAAAGGAAAAAAAAAAAAGTTCTCTAGGAACAAGGAGCAATATTTGTGACTGTGGCCCCACGGAGGGCTGCTTCACCGACATGGTAGGGAAACAAGGAGAAAGTGTGATTGAACCACAGAGAGGTCCTGCAGCATGTCCTGTTGGCAGCATCACCTGTGGGAACTGGAGGTGTCTCGCCATCCCCACTTGCATGACTGGGGCACATGACCATGGAGGGGCCGTGTGCAGATAACCCTCACACATTTCCAAATCAGGCTGCTGCAAGAGTGAAGCAACCTGGTGTAAACCCCACGCTGCGGTCCCGTGACAGAGGGATTCCCTCGGGCACATTGCTGCCCATCTCTGTGAGGATGCTGCCCCTGCCTGCCCAGCACAGCCGCTCCGCACCAAGCAGACCTCTGTCTGCCTGAGAACCAAAGGGAAAACAAAGCTCATCAGCCAGAAAAGCACCACGTAAGTAGAAATGGAAGATTTCCAGTTCCTAAAGAGCTACCAATGAGCATTTTCAAAGTAGCATTAAAGAACACTTTGAAGTACAGCCCATGAGTTAACAAAATATATTTGGGGGATAAATCTGTATCTTGTTCCAAAGAAACAAACTAAGCTTCATTTTACTAAATATAGACATGTAAGGTATGGTAAAATTCATCAAAACTTTCAATCATATCTCCCAAAGAAATGCATTGTGACAGGAAACCAGCAACCCCACGAAAATAAGAGCTCGGTGTTCCAGTACTTACATGCACGAGTTACCTCTGTAGTGTAAGCAAAGCCACTGGATCAAACACTTGTAGGATTACACCCCTCAGACTGGCAGCTTACACCAGGTCACTTGGCAGGATTTTTCCCACTGGGCAGTGGTTCACCCTCCAGCCAGGCTGCCGGCATCTCCTCCATGCCGATGGTGAGTCTGCAGAGCTTAGCTTTTCCGCCATCAGAGATCAAGTAGAAAAGGAACATTAAAAAAAAAAGCTTTATTGATTCAGTTATATGAAATGATCCCCTTTGCAGCATGGTTTACACTAAGCCTCCAAATCTGACATCTCTTTGAAAGCCCTCTTAATATATCCAATTATAGATTTTCAGCAACTTTGTGGAATGTCGGCTTTCCCGGCGACTGACCCCGGAAAACACCATTGAAATCAGGAGGGATTTTGCTATTGAGCTCAGTGGGGGAGGATCAGGTCCTACATAATTTTATTGTCAGCAATGATGACCTCTCTTCACAAATGAAGAATACTCATCCTGAACCATGGCCTTCGAAACGTAAACCATTTATTTTTATAGCTGGATCCTTCCCCGAGTGGGATATTTTGTGCATGGTTAACTTATCCCAGGGCTTTAAATGCTTGCCAAGTGGCTTTAATAGCAGGATGTTGTTTAAAAAGATTGGGAAGGATTGTGGGCAGTAATAGAGATAATTGCCAAGGAGAGATAAATGAATCTTCAATCTCAAACCAACTTGGCTTTATCACTGGGTCAGGAGGGAAGATCCATAAAAATCCCCTGTCTAAGACTAAATGCGTAATGATAGTTTGGGATTTAGAGAAGTTGGCAGCTGTCGAGATTTTTTTGATAAAAACATCTTTTGAGGCTTAATACAGGTTTGCAATTCCATATAAAGGCATGAAAGCCCCTTTTCACTCCAGGGATTTGGCATCACGGAGTAAAAAGCTGGAGGTGAATTTTTGGGAGAGGAGCAGGCAGCACGTGACATCTTGAACTGAGAGTCTTGTGAGCTGCACCAGGATAATGAAACCGTGTGAAGGATCTGGGTGCAGAACCAAACAGGTAAGGACTGTTTTGCAGGATCCAGGATACCTCAGACACCACTTGACCGCCCCTTGATTATCACTTGGTCACCCCTCAGCTGCCCCTTGGCCCCCGGAGTGGCAGCATATGCCAAATCCAAAGCTTTCCTTTGCAAGTAGCAGAGAGAGCGTATCAAGCATATTTATTTATTCATTCACCAGGGAGGGGAGGAGGTTGAAAGCCAATCCTTTTAATGAGAGCTTATCATGCAGAATAAGTCACTACATGACACAGCGACTTTTCAGGTCAACCTTTTTAAAAATTATTTGCCAAATAAAAGCTGCTGAAAAAGGAAAAAAAAAAAAAAAAGACTGACTTCAGATAGGTGTCCCCTGCTAGGTTTTGGGGAATTGGAGTAGAGGCTCAGCTTTTCTCCCTTTGTGAGATCTTCTTTTTCCTTGCCTGCTGTCAGACAGTGCCCTGGGCAGCAGGATTCTTGCTGCTTTCTGCAGTCCAAGCTACACGGGGTAACTTCTGCAAACACTCACAGGGCTTTTAAAAGTCTGAGAAAAGGCATTTTAGAGAGAGATGACATTTTTCAGCAAAGGCCTTACCCAGCTGGGAATGGGAGGGACTTCTGGGATGCAATCAGTGAATGTGGAGCACTCACAGGACTCCCATGTGAGTGAAAAAGACATTTTAGTAAATTATAACTTATTTTTCAGCAAAGACCTTTTCCAGCTCAGGGTGGGACTTATCCCCTTATCTCCTTACCAGGCTACTTTTCTTCTTTCTAGACCCTATATTCTCAGCCATGGGAAATAGCATAGAGGAGACCCAGAAGCACTGTACAGGGGGAGGACTGACAAAATGGTTTCTCTTTTTATGATCTGAAAAGGAAACCATGACCCATTTTTCTGAAGGCAACAGTAAAAAAGGCAGAGCAACATGACATAAGCAATACAAACCAGACCACCTTTGGATTAAAGAGCTGCTCTTTCAAATGTGCCAGCTACCTCCCATGTTTGCAGTTGCCCCCAAGAGACTGACAAAAAGCTACGAAGGAGGTGTGTAGTTTGGCAAATCTAACAATATAATAATCATCATCATCATCGTCATCACAAAAAAAACCCACAACAAACCAACCAACCGACCAACCAACCAAACAAAAAAACCCAAACAGTCAAACCCAAGCTATGAACTACAACAGGGGCGAAACCATCCCCAAAAAATTAAATCCCCTACCAGTGAGCACAGACCATGTTAGCCAGAAGGAGAGCCTTCCCAAGGGTGTGGGAGTTACAGCCCATTCCAAGCTCAGGGATCTGCATTTTCAGACTGGTTTAGCCCCTCTCTGAGGGAGAGGCACAGCCTCCCCAGCCGGCGGGCCAGCCATGAAACTCGCCGCTGCCTCAGGCTCCTGTTCACAGCCCGCTTGCCTTTACTAGTGACATGCTCACACTTGGCGGTATTATTCGGAGCTTTGGGTCTGATGATCATTTTTATATGGCTGACACCCAGACCTACTTGCCTATTCCTGTGGATTCCCGTGAAGTGCTGTCATGGCTTATTACCTGTCTATCTGCACTTCAAGCCTGGGTGACTTTTAATTTTTTGAAGCTTAATGCTGGTAAAACAGAATCGCTTCAGATTGGTTCGCTTCACCTCCTGGATGTTCGGATTTATGATATACAATACTGTATCACATAGAGCTTGGGAGATAGTTTCACTGCTAGGTTCTTAAAAATGGTCTTATTTTATCTGAAATAAACCTTTTCAGATGTGTATCGGCATGAAGAGAGAAGAGAAAATACCAGATTTTGGAAACTCCTGAAGCTTTTGTTGCACGGTACTTGTCAGGCTGAGGAGCCCTTGTTCATGCCTCAGTCTAATCCAGAGTTGTGTATCGTAGCTCAGTGATAATTGGAAACTCTTCTCACTCCAGCATTTTCAGCTGTTGTAAAAGTCTGCAGCTAATGTCATAACAAGAATTAAACTGTCTCATCATATTACACCCATCTTAGCTGACTTCACTGACTATTAAGGTGACAGCACATTGATTTAAAATTTGTGTTAATTGTTTACCCCTTCTTACAGAGGCTTTCTTGGGGTTTTTGTAGGAACCTGCGGGGTTTCTGTAGCTGAGGATTATCTTTGTATTCATCTTTAGATGAACTTACAAAAAAATATCCTCTTTGTCTGGATCACCCCACGTAAGACCCTTAGCCTGTGGCTTTCTTTGGCACATGTATACCCTGCATGGGTCACTTTTAAAAGTAAACTAGTGAAGAGGGCATGGCTGGCTTCTTGATAGTACAAGATGTATTGATTTTTATTTTTATTTGTTGCCCTCATTTTTTCTGGCTTCTAAAAGCAGGGGTGTAGTTTTAGATAAACAAATGTACCCCTTTTGCCTACAAAACCTGTCAATTCATTGGTTTAAGAGAGAAAGTGGTCTGTACCCTTCCCCCCTGA
Organism: Chloroceryle amazona; assembly: GCA_027560015.1. Classification (NCBI taxonomy): domain Eukaryota; kingdom Metazoa; phylum Chordata; class Aves; order Coraciiformes; family Cerylidae; genus Chloroceryle; species Chloroceryle amazona. Next base: position 13,577 of record JANHFX010024582.1, on the reverse strand, counting down.
AAAACAGACCTTATGGCCCATCATCCTCAGTCTGCAGCTTTTGGGATGAATAAATTGATCTCCTTGTAAGCCCACGGTAACAAACTTTTTACCTAGAGTTGAGACTGAAAATTGCTTTGTGCAGTATGCTGTCCCTCTGGCACAAAATGAGCATCACCTCACCGCAAGTTTGGCATGCCCAGTGATTGCAGGGCTGGTAAATAAGGAAATTTACTTTTGTTTTTTCCATGATCTAGCTCTACAAATCCATAAACATTGTATTTCTCCACAGATATTAAAAAAATATCCTTTATTGTCTTCAAGACTGTGAGTTTTATTCACTTCCTTCACTGAGGGCTGAAACATTTCTCACCTTCTACTCCACTTTATTGTGCTGGCTCCCACTGGAACAATTATTAAATGGGAAATAAGAAGATGTCAATTTGTGCTAACAAATATTCTGGTTTAACATAAAAGAAGTAAGTAAACAAATAAGTAATAAATATTTATTTCTGAGTTTAAAGTCCCACTGTTTCTTGTCCCAGATGCCAGGGACTTTGGATCAGACCTCTAGCTCATTCTTGGAATGTGACCTTATCTAATGGACTTCTTCCTAAGGAGACTCACCCTGCCTTCCCTGGGCAAGAAGTGCCAATCCCATAACCAGCTCTCCCCTCACCCCTTCTCCCACTAGTTCTATCTTTTTTTTTGCTTTTGAGTAAATAAAAAAAAAAAAAGGCTTGTGCATTAGCTGCAAACAGATTTTTAAATTCTCTAGTGACCAGTACATTTTACACAGTTTCTAGCTTATAAACATGATTGCAAATTACAAAACTATTCCTGGTTATTTGCGTTCCCAGTGTTTCTACCTGGGGAAAAGCAAAGTCTCCCAACTGTCATTAGAGAGCACTTCATTAGGAAAAAAACCTTCACTATTTATATTTTGAGCAGAAAAGTGCCACTCACTCATATGAATAAAGCATGTGCTTTCCCAGGCTGTTGCTGGCTGCTCCCTGCACACCAGTGGCCTCGGCCAGCTCCGGCACCCACGCATGACAGAGCCTCGAAAACAGAGAGGGATTTGCTGTAATAGCTCCAGCAACAAGTCCGGCTGCCGGATGGCGCTGAGGGCCGCCTGGGTGCTCTCGCCATTAAAGCAGTGCCAGTAAGATAGTCTATATTTAACGTGAACTTTTCTGCCTTTGAAAAGCATTGCTTGGTGCACGATAACCGTGCTTTAAAGGCCTTTTGTTTCATTCCTGTTTTGATGAACTTCTTTCCCTTTGATGTTCATCTGGAGTTTAATCGCGATAAAACACACACAATGGTTAGATTGTGGAAGAGAAAAAGGTGCTGGGACAGCACAATACAGCACATTATCCACTGTCTCCCCTGTGCCACTCGCTTGGCAGGCGGCAGCAAGCGCTGCAGTGAGAGCGAAACAGGGTGACAGCCCGGGCATCCCGGACTCACACCAGCTCCCACCACAGCAACAGCCAAAACCAGACTCATGGCAGAGGGTCGGGCAGAGCCAGATCCCAGGAAAGGCTCACTGCTGCCAGCACCCAGCCCACAGTGCCTGCCTGCAGCTGTGACATTGCAGGGCTATATTGCAGGGACAGTCCCAGTTTGGTGCATCCTCCCTGAAGGCCTCCTCTGGCCTCAGAGAGTAGTGGTCGGCCTCAGCGTGTGATGCTACATGGGTAGGATAAGTCCCATCTCCCTCCCTACATGTCAACATCCCACATCAGCATCCCCTATCAGCAGCTCCCACATCTCCTCTGCACGGGAAGGTGAAAGTTTGTGGAACTCCCCCTGCCCTGAAGCACCAGGATGCTCCCAGCCCAGCGTGGTTCTCCAGCACAGATGCCAGCATCTTCCCAAGATGCCAGTGCCCCTGGCTCTGGTGAGTTTTCAGGAGTCAGGTCGTAGTTGCCACCACTTGGGATCTCTCTCCAAGGGTCAGGCTTTTCTCTGAGTAGCTCCACTTTCCCTCAGAGATGCAGTCCTGTCCATCTAGGGGAAGGCAACCTCAAAAAGTAGGAGAGGGAGGGAACCCCTAAATGTGCTATTTTTATAGCCTTTCCATGACTCTAAGAAAGGGCCCTGATAAACCATTTCAGAAGGCACCTTGAAGCACTGCCCAGCAGCGGCCAGGAACTCCTGTGAAAAGGGCAGTGCCCAGGCTGCACCCTCTTGCCCACTGGGGCAGGCAGAGCAAGGTGACCTGGTGACACCTCCATGACTCAGATATAATCCTTGCTCCCTCCTGGTCCCAGCCCTGTCCCTGGGCAGTTGATGCTCTCAACCACGTCACAGCACACACCAGCCTGGGTCACATCTAGGGACATGTCAGTCTGGGTCACATCACAGCACATGCCATCCCTGGACACATTGTGGGGCGCACCTATGACAGTCACACCCTGTTCCCACAGTGGTCAGTGCCTCAAGGCTGGGGTGCAAACTCTGCACCCTGCCAGGCTGGACCCAGCCCCAGCACTGCCTTGCACCCCAGACTCTGTTTCAGCTACCACAATCCCAGAACCCCCAGGGCAGGCACACCATATATCTGGGGTATTTTTGTGCAGCACCAACACTGAAAGCCATTTTTTGTGAGGCTCCTCATAGCACCTGTAGCCTAAATCATAAACGAGTCCCATGTGCCTTTTCATGGGGACAGCTGTGATGGCTCCTGCTGTTCAAGCGCAATTCTGCGATTCAGGACAGGAACTTACAAGGACATGTGTCTGTCCTGACTGACCCGTTCTACTGTCTGCAGACAACCCCCTGTGTAAAATAAGGACAGTCTTAAGGAACCCGTGTATAACCTCATTTCTCCTTGCATTGCCTCTGCCACCAACAGCTGTCTCTGAATTTTTTTCTTTAGAACAAAATTGTAGTTAGATCTTCTGCTGATATTGCTTCTTACCCAAGAAAGGATTTGAGTGTTTTTAAGTATTCATTGGGTTGTAGAGTTTGGGAATAATGCATTTTCCATACTTTTATTTGGATTTTTAACCTTAGCTTATGACATTCACTGCTGGTTTTACCTACTTAGTGAAGTCAAAGAGAGCAGAGAACTGAGCGATCCAATACAGTGCATAGTTACAATGTCAAGGTCCTGACATAATTGTTTAGCTTCTAATAATAATGTATTGTTCAAAAAGTAATTGTAACTTCATATGCAAAAACAAATTCCAATGCTTTATTTACAAAATAAAATCATTTTGTTTGCCTGGGAGGGTAAAATCGGTAAGCACAAAGAACTGAACTGCACCTGAAATGTATACAAGGATTTTTAACAATACTGCTTTTAACCAATGCTAATATCTGCCAGTGTAGACCATTGTGTGCTTACAGTCCCTGTAAAATTTAGCTTAACTGTGGTGAAAAAAAATCTCTTATTTTTTTTAGGAATGCTTTCCACTGTGTCCCCATTTCAAACCCAGAAAGCAAGCAAGTTGTAGCAGACTTTCTCTTACAAAATGAATTTGTCAAGCTCTGCTGCATTTTGCTGAAGAGCAAGAAACTTAAATAAAAGTGATCCTAAAGTTAAGTAGCTGGCTTCAGGGCAGAGACTGGTGGGGATTTCTGTGAGCATATTCACCCTTCTTAAAGTTGGGGGTGTGGGTAGGTTTTCGTATTGCCAGAGGAAATCATTCATGAGTCAAAGGCCTTCCAAGACTGATTCCCTTTCCTATTGCACTATGCAGCTAATATTTCAAGAATATTTTGCAGAAACGAGTGAAAATAGAAAATCACTTTACAATTTTGAGATGGCATCTGGGCTCTTCCTTTTATTCCGTTACACTTCATATATATATGTGTGTGTGTGTGTGTGTGTGTGAAGCTTTCATAGCAAATTAAAATTGCCAGTGCTTAACAGCTTTCAGGAGCATTCATGCAGGGCCTGATCCAGAGCCTCTCCCCATCCCAGGAGCAGGGGCACAAAGCGTCTTAAAAATCAGGCACAAAAAAATCAGGCAAAACAGTTTCAAGCAGGTCCTGGACACTGAACATATACAAACACCTTCTTGCCTTGATAAAAAAAATGCTTGGAGTGCAATGGTGTGTTTTCCTGGTATTTGGTGCCTCAGTTTGTGCCTGGGAGAGTACAGCCATGCTATTTAACGCTGCATTTTTCTGGATTTTTAATCCATATTATGAACCTATCACCAAAGAGCTTTCCAAAATGATTACATGACTGTGACCATGGCATGAATGTTTGAAAAGCAGTTGCTGTCTGTGTAATATTTTTCTGTATTTTTACTGCTTATGTGCAAGCTGGAAGACATTTTTTGCTACATCTGATCTGCACTGAAGCAGCCTATATAAACTGCTGTTAATATTCAGCAGGCTCATGCTGCCGTGTGGGAACTTGCATGGCTAGTTTTCAGTGACCCCTTCAGACACAGGCACAGACCTGCTCTGCTGTGGTACCACCTCTCATATACAGGAGGATATTTGTGGATATGCCTTGCTGGACAATAAAATGTCACTTAAAATGTGCAAAAATAATGCATGCAATGCTTTATTCCTGGACGTAAAATCTACTTAGTAAAACTTCAGCATTCTCCCGAGTGAGAGATTTGTGCTCAAAAATGCATTTCTGCAGTTTTCTCAATGACTTTCCTCAAGTGATTGATTTATAGATGGCTGAACAGTGGCTAAAAGCAGAGTGCACACAGTTGGCATAAATTACTAATATTAAGCAAGTGTCAGATATCTGGAGAGTCTTTATTACTTTGGATTATCTTGTATCAGTAAAATAAAATTGTTTCATGTAATGAGACAAAAGTCATTTGAACAGCATATCAAGTCTAACCAATTGCATTTCATTTTTAAGCTCTGTAACAGAAGGGCTGCTTTGATCTATTGTTACCATAAGCATACATTCATTAGATGTAATATAGAAAGATTTTTCTTAACCAAAAATCAGTAACATCCATGGATGCCACTTTATAATTAAGATACAGAATCCTAATCCTGTAAATATTCAGGCAGAGACGTTACACTGTGTATGGAGGGGAAGCTCAGAACCCCAGTGAAATCTCTTGCAAAAACACATGCAGAGTATTTTTAGGAGCACTGTCTGTAGAAGCACCCCTTAAGGTCCCTTAAGGACTGGTGTCACAGACATAAAAATACAGTCTTTCTCAGGGGCAAATTACAAAGAAATTGCCTTAAAGCTTGTCTGGGCCACCTTGCACTGCTGGAAGCATCTGCAGGTTTCGTCTCATGCTCTCAGGCTGAGATGGGCAGGAAGCACCTCATGTCTAACCCGAGCCCAACTGCCTCAGAGTTCGCTGAAGGTTCTGCCTTTGTTCCCTTTGCCTCCTTCCCCCCAAGTGCATGGGGCTCCAGAAAGTTTTCTGCATTAAAGAAAGTGTGTCTTACATTTTAGGGGAAGGGCAAATCACACAAATTAGAGCTGGCTTATGTAGCTGCCTCCTCCTGCTAAACAGCATATTTCTGTCTGTGTTTGACTGTGTTTTTCTACCCCATCTCCTTCTGCTCTACATGATCTGTCAATATTGGGTTTCCTTTCATTAGACTTTCTCTCTTAACATCCATTCTTCCTCACTGATGCTTCCTGCTTTTACCACCGCTTTTTTCAGGGGTTTGGTTTGATTCAAGCTGGATCTGTTAGGGTGGTATCTCAAAGTAACACATTTATTTTTACCTATTTACTATAAAGCACACTGTCTGTATCAGCGTCATTCTTTGGATATTTTTAGGGGAAACGTAACACTCCCTTAATTTTAGATCCATTTTTAGCTTGCTTCAGGCATAGGCTTCAAGAGACATGCATGTAACATAGATGCTTCATTTAGTCCTCCAAATATGCAAAGAATATGGCTACATGCACTAAATATCACTAAGGGCATGGCTGAAGACAAGGAAAAAAAAAAACAGTGATAAAGCTGATGTTAATTCCTTATTATCTAAGAATTTCAACACCTACTGATATGCCTGAGCCTCCATTGCACCATCACGAATTTAAGAGCCTGGGACACACAATTATTCACAAATGTGAGCTACTTGTTTGTGCACAAACTGTACAGCAGATTTTGAAACAGCCATCTGAGGATGTTATGGCTGTAAGTCAAAATCTGACAGCAAAGGGGAAATATTTGTTTAAATAGGGAGATTTGGAATGTGACTCAGAAAGAAACCACACAGAATACTAGGACTTCATGAAAAACCCATAGAAAAACACTTTGTCATCAGGAAACCTGGACATCCATGTGCAAAATCTGCAATATTTGCTATGTCTGAGTCATATGTCATCCCTTTTACCTGCAGATGGTGGATCGAGTAAGTGATGTCTGCAGTAAAACACCAAGCAGCAGACAGGGAACAAGGAGAGCAATTCCTAAACTTCCATCGGCCTCAGAGAGACTAAGCTTTCCTCCACACAGCTTTAGTCTCTGGTTTCCACAGCTAGGTGTAAATCTGGCTTTGGGCTATGCTGTACACTTCTGCCAGATGTGGTTAGTGTTAATCACATATTATTTAGATCAGTATGGTTCTCTGTTTGATGCATTTGCTCACTGTTCTGTATTCTCTAATTTTTTATATTTGACAATATAATTTATAAAAAGCAGTTTATACACAGGCCACAAGCCCAAATCCCACTATTACTACTCATAAAATACATTAAATATTACCATCCTGATATTTTTACATGTCCTAATAGTCCTATTAATTTCACTATTCATGGGATTTTTGACATCACACTATTTAGGATTAACTATGTGTACCTTGAGAAATCAGCAGTGAAACAACAGCATCAAATATTTGAAATGTACATCTCCCATCCATACACACATAAGCTTCTATGTGTCTCTCTCTATCCCAGTGTTTGACTCAGAAACATATGGTTGTTACTGCAAAAATTTACGTAGCACAGCAATAGCACAATCAAATGTATGCTCAGACATGTTGCAGGAGGTAGCAGCAATTTACAGTCACATCAAATGCCATGGCATCAGCTTCCTTAAGAAGTATTTCCCGCACCAGAAAATGTAATTACCCCTCCACTGTGCCTTCCCACATGGTGATCTAAAATGCTTCAGTAAAATGAAGAAACCTATCAATACTGTATCTATCACAGATGAAACATCTACAAATACAGATCAGTGTAATCCAGTCATTGATTTTAGGATTCTTAGTCCTCCGAGGACTGTGGCAAATCTATACACTGTCCCTGAGTGATGGGGTTTGCTGTTGGATTTCTGAATTCATTGGGGATATCATGTAAAAGTTAACGCAGGCAGAGAGTGTTCTGCTGCTGCCCAGCTGAGTAGACTCAGGACCACATGTGGGTCTTTCCAAACCCAATTGCAGGGCACACCACTAATTAACAACCACACACTTTCAGACAGATCAATATCATTTTCTTTTTTAAGGAAAAAAAAATAAAAAGGAGAACAGTTTCAATATTTGCGAATGTTCCTGCTTTGCTCCAAATTTGCCTTGATTTGGAATCCACTTGTATTGTACAAGCATAGGTACCATTCTTGACCAGGTTTGGTGAGGTGGTGATGTGAAGGGCGCATTTGGGCTCAGTGCCAATCAGTAAATGTTGTTTGTAAGAATGGACACACAGGAAAAAGTCCGTCCAGCTCTATCTGGAGTTTGCATGTGTAGTGTTCTCCCTTTGACATACATGCCCCACAGCAGATTGTATACAGATAAATGTGTCCTTGTAGCAAAAAGGGATTTTCTTTCCAAGAGACCCAGAAGGTTGAGGGACTGTGTCTATAGGTGTGTGAGTACACACAGTCCTCCAAACTTATACAATAGTTTATGTAACTGAACTACAGTGCAATGAAAAGGTCTACAAGAAATGGTCTGCAACTCCCTGGCTAAGGACAACAATAATTTGATTAAAATAAAATAAAATAGGGAAAAGTTCCTAAATCAACTTCTCAAACTTCTCCATCTTAAACTAATCAAAAAAAGAAGAAAAAAAATTAAAAAATAAATTGTTCAGATTTCAGTTAATCTTTAAGACCTAATACATACCCAGATGAGGTATTGGGTATTACACCGAAAAGCTGTATAATAGATATACCCTGGAATTACTAGGAATTCCTACAAATACCCTGGATATTGCCCCCAGGGACTATTTCCGTCACTCCAAACACCACAGCAGCTTCAAGCTTTCCCTACTTACTCTAAAATGAATATATCAATATATATTCTTTCTTTGCCCAAATTGTAATCTTTTCCCAAACCTAACTGGAAAGAGCATGCTGTCAGAGGAGCAGAGTGGGCAGTTTTCCAGTCTCCATGTAAAGCCTGCAATATCTGACACCCTTCAGATGAAGCTGCTACCACTGAGTAAGGTATAACCCCAGACACAATGCCTAACACAAACATCTAACAGGGCATGAGCTCCAAAATATTACACCTTAAAAACATTGCATCACTGTGCCCAGGAAAGTAATCATCAGTGCTTTTTGGAAGTGTTAAATTTGCTTTATTCTGCTTGGAGAGAGCATTTTCTCACCCTTTGTTTGATGTAATGACGTGTTATTAAACATTGTTAAAGACAATCTGTCTTTAAAACTGGAGAAAAATTTCAATATTCTCTCTATAGGAGTGTTTAAAACCATGGCTTCATAAAGTGCAGCCTTACAGAAGGATATTCTGGTCACTTTCACTGAGCTAGGTGTTGCCACTGTGATCACACAGGCGTCCCCAACTCATGACCCTCCACAGACAACATCAGCTCAGAGAAACTCCAAGGAATAAGCTCATCTGTGCCAAAAAAGGCTGACATTATTGCATCTACTGTACACCTCTGAAACTGCTAGTTTATGCAACATCATTACTGCACGAGATACGATTCACACGTGAATAGCAATCATGGCTGTGGGATACTCTGTTCAAGACACAGACTCCTCCTCCACATACCTTGTTTGCTGTCTGCTTCCAATCCCTACCCAACATACCAGGCAGACCCACAAAATTGATATATATAAAACTGTGTATTCTCCACAATAAATAGCTATAAGTACTCTCATTTTTCAAGAAAAAGCACAAGTTTAGACTATAATAGGGAGAAATGTGCTTAGTATTGATCATGAAAAAAATTATAGAAATAAAAACTGTTGTATTCAATTATTGACATAAACACCATCATGCACTGTGCAAGCTGTCATTTCAGCCTAGTGGTCATATCACGTGGACCTGGGAATTTGTCCATCACATCATGGAGCTTTGGATCCAACATGTGAAAGCCAGAGCTGTAGATACGGCTTTAACTTTATGTCTGGTGAGTCTTGCAACTCAAAGAAAAGCACACTTCACTTGCTTCCTTGCTATGTAAAGAAGTATAGACTACGTCACCAGAAAGGGTCTGAGATTTACCCAGCAGATCAGTGAAACATCTGTGTAGTTTTTCACGTTTCACAAAGAAACATTTGTCCAGTAGCACGTTGCATCCTTTCTGAACAGCAATACATGGAGCCGTAGATGGACCAATCAAATCACAAAGGCATGAAATACTATAGAAATCTAGATTTTATTTCTGTGTAGTGTATATAGAATAAAAATATATTCTAGATACTG
>JANHFX010024581.1:45906-66984 GCA_027560015.1 Chloroceryle amazona | reverse complement strand
AATATTTTTTTTATATATATATATTTAGATTATTTTTTTCATGAATGAAATTCACATCCATCATTGCTTTTTAAGACATCAGCATTAGAAAAACCTACTTCTTCCTGTGAGACATGCTTGGTGCCATGCAGAAGGTCATGAAAGGAAGAGGGGAGAGAGTAATATAAAGTGACTGAGCATACAATGAAGATTTGTAGTCTTTAACTTGATGTGGATGAATGACTTGTAGGTCTCCATATTTCAACTTGATATATGAATGTCATCACCTTGGGAATAGTTTGAGTACCTGAACCATAAAGCTAGGAAATTCACGTTATTTTCTATGCTGTACTTCCATATATTTGTAGGGAGCTTCAGGAGAAATCTATGGGCTGTGCTACACAAAAGTGAGTTCTCTGAAACTCTGCCAGGTGCATACCGTGACAGATTTGTATAGGTGATTTACTAGTGATAAATATTTAATTTTTCTTCTCTGTTTAATATACTTTAAAAGCTTTATGGAATAAATTAAGATGATGAGTATATGTAGTAATTATAGTTGAGTCTTGGTTCTTTTGTCATAGTACAGATTTAAGCTGTTTTATCAGATGTACTACCAATTACATATGATGGAAGGAACTCTAAATTTCTGATTTTGTTACATAAATATAACTTGTTTTTTGACAAGAAAAAATACAAAAATTATGCTGGCTCTGCAAAAAAAATAATATTACTGCTCTGAGGATGTTATGCAGTAAATGCCTTCCCTTGAAAATACTGAATTTGCTGTGTTATTTGTTTCAGAGTTTTTCTTGAAAAACTTTCTGCTTGATTTCTCTCTTAACACAAAAGTAATAGTCTTTAAGGATCAGGATTCAAAACCAAAAGCTAAAATTGGGTAGTAAATACTTTACCTGCTGGATGTAGAAGTAGATTTTTTCCAACATAGGTATTTTTTTTTGAAGCCTTGCATATAAAGGGACATTGCTGATTAGAAGTGAAGTAACAATTCGGTGAACTAAAATTGCTGCCATGCAAACAGAAGAAACGTCTCTCAAAATAACAAAAATCTGGTGCTTACATAATGTCTTCAACACTTTCACTTTAGAAATAGCATATAGATGTGCTCATATTGATGAGTGATCTTTCATCAGTTTCTAGTCTAATGATAATATGAAACAGTGAACCCGTGTCTCTCTTCAATTATGTCTTGTTACTGTTCATATATAGATACTAGTTTGGGTGCAAGCCATTGTAAGAAAGATGATGGTAGATAATTTGCTTCTAAAGTAGCTTGTGTATCTGTTGTAAAGGTTGTATATACATCTTCTGAACTAATAACCTTGCTGCTGTAGTAAACTAAAGTCAATCTTCAATATATATCCATATCTTTCAACATATGTTAGTTTTTTTGAGCAAGTAAAACACTCTTATCCAGAAAGTTTATTATTATACTGTGAATGGAATGCAGTCTGTATAATCCCTTAAGAGTGATGAGCATTGCTTCTAGAGGCAGGGATTTATTAACAAAATATGCATTTAAGGAGAATTTGAAATGAAAAGGTGCAACTTAATTAAAGATTAAATAGTAAAAGGAAGAGCAAAAAATGAATTTTCAGTCTTGTGATGCCTATGTTAGTTGCTAATGTAATTAATTCTTGTGACTTCTTTTCCATTTAAAACAGACATTCATCACCTTCTTATGTAAATGTTACTAGAGAGAGTTGTATTGGAAAAGAAAACCAAAATGCATTAAGAATGCATAAAGCAAAGATGATCTGCTTGTAGTGTAATAATTTGGATAACATATTGCCTTTTTGTTAACTTCTTCCTAATTAAAGTTGTTAAAAAAAACCCAAACAACAACAACAAAAAGAAAAACCAACAAAAAACCCAAAAAGTTATTGTCAGCAAAGACTTACTAAATCTTCAGAATATTATCAAACTAGTTTAACAGATTAATGAATAGCACACCTGGAAAAAAAAAAATTCAACAAAAACCCAAACACAAAAAATCAAGTATGGAACATGAAGATAGTATGGCAATTAAAAAAAAAATAATTTGCTTTTGTATTACATCACTGGAGTCTGGAGCTAACAGACAGAGTTCATCTAATTTGCTGCAGTTGGTTATAAACAAGGAGTCCATTTGAAGTAGTAGCATTGCTTTTCATTTTGAAGTTTTAAAGTAAAGATGAAGAAGGCTCCCTGAAGATAGAAACTCATTAAGAAAGCCAAGAGCTTTTTGGCGAGTATGTTCTGTTCAGGGTGGTTTTTGTTCCCCACTTTGTATGTCTCAGAACACACTGCAGCTCCTAATGAAAAAATAATGCAGTTCATTAATTTGGAAAAAACTTCTGAAAGTAGCTGCATTCTCACAGTATTCTGGGAATTAGTTTGAACATAATTGGTTGGATGTCAATATTAAAAAGCACTCTAATGAAAAAGGAAATGCTCAAACTATGATAGCTTGCTGCTTCTGATGAAAAATTTAATGAGGCTGAATAATTACCCCTTCTCTCTTCTTTCTTCCCAGTCTGCCATGACTTTCCCAAGCTCTGCTTTACATTTATTGTAAATATTTTAAGCAGTAGGATTTCTGTGACTGTAACTGAAAGACTATACTATTGTCTGTGTCACATGATTTTATAGCTAGTTTCCCTTCTTTCTGCTATGCTTTTTCTTTTCATCACTATATTACTCGAGAAGAGTGTTTGTCAGTTGTCATGCCCCTCAGCCATCACTTAGCTGAACTGTGCTTAGTGAACTCTAATCTTTCTTGATAAATCAACCTATTAGTGTTGAGTCAAGCAGCACAGAATCTTCCATTTACATAATGGTTATTCTAGTTGTCTTAGTGTGATTTTTATCTTCTAACTTCAGGTTGAGAATGACTTCCTTCTGAGATGCAGTCATTTCCCAAATGCATACACTTTCCAGTCATTGAGTTGACTGTTAATCACTTCGTGTAATAAAGCTATGAAGCACATGGAAGTTGGGAATTTTTTTATGGGGAACCTATTTTAAGAAAAAACCAAACAGCCTCAAAACAACACAAACAGAAAAGCCAGAAAACCACGCTGCTGGAGTGTAGGCCTTTTATTCTGTTAACAAAGTTGCCACAGAGTGATATAGTATCAGTTTGATATGATGCATGCTGTTTCCTTAAATGTTTTGAATTCTGGGTGCAGTACAGATAATCAGATGAAAAATGAAACAGACTAGTTCTTTAAAGCACAGTAAGTTTTTGTATATACAGAGGTTTCAATGAGTTTTCAAATCCATCACCTATGATTCTTTATTTTATCAGAGATGAGAGGTTTTAGGTCCCCATCCCAGATTCTGATATGATTTAGCTCATCCATATCTTACCCCTTTTCTGTCTCAGTGGGCTAATGAGTGCTGTATGAGATGTTTGTCCCTATGACCTGGGTCTGTATTATCTGCCTGCTCAATGACTGCCCAGTATTGCGTAGAAGAAACAAGTGCTGTAACTGCCATAGGCACATACCTGCAACAGCAAATAGTGGTTCACCTTTTTGTAATGTATTAATGCACTTCCAAAGAGAAAAAGAAGAGACACACAGACAATTTATCTCATGCTATCAATGTCTAAAAATTTTTATCAAAGGTGAATTGAAATCAGTAGACAAACCATTTTGGTGCTTTTGTTAATGGTATTCTAGATAAGCCCTGAATATCAGTTACACCATGATGGTGATGCAGAATTTGATTTTAATATTCAGCTGCACTCCATAGAGACATTTGATGTTTCAGAAGACATTTGCTGCTGTTTCTTTAGAGCCTGCAGCTTCAGAGATGACCTGGACTGACAGATTAGGAAACTGATAAAAGCTGTCAGTGGTTTGCTGTGCTCTACTTCCCAGGCTATGAGCCATGTTGGCACATGTACTGTTCAGGATGTTAAGAGTTCACACCTTTTTTCCTTCTGTCCTTTATGAGAAACTTTTAGTGTAAGCTTAGTAAGCAAAATATGGTACATCTGCAGTGTGTCTTAGCAGGAATCTTTGAGGCTTTTTTTCCTAATTCCATTTCATTTAATAATTCTGTGAGTTCTCTCTTTTTATCATGGATAAGAGAGGCAAATCTGAATCTTCCTAGCAGAAAGTTTAGTGGAAATGTGTTCTCTCACTATGGAGATCATAGTAACAGTGTATTTCTGTAGGATTTTTGCACTGAGAAAATAAAACTTCTGGGTCCAACCTTATATACATTTAGCTTCTGTGGCTTTAATATCATGACTTGAGGTGCTCAATACCAATTCTGGAATATAAGTATCATGAGATAGGAAAGCCAGCAGTATTTTACCCCAACATAATTTTTAGGTGTTTATAGAGAAGATATTTAACTACTAGTTTGAGATGAAAAATATATTCAGGTAGCTTCATGTTTATTGGATAAAAAGGAGGAAATATTCTCCCTGATAAGTTCCTGGATGATGCTTTTTAAAACTACTAAGCTTTGTGTAGCTCAGTACACTGAGACGTCCCTTCGTATACCAGTTAAATTTTATCATAGTGATAGTGATTTTCCCATCATGGAAGCATCCTTAAACTTTATTCGTTCCTGTGTTACTGGATTGCATCTAACTGCAAGAGTGGCCTGTTGAGCAGCTTTGAGGAGCTCATGAACTTTCATTTTCAATTGTACTTAAAAGAATAGCACTTAATCCCTTGAAAGGAAAGGGGAGGATGGAATTGAACTAGGTGGCATTTCTTTTATTCTTTTTTGTGGAAGAATTTTTAGAAAGAGTTACTCTTGTATCCTTCAGAAATATGTGTGCCTGTTAGAATTGATTCTGAGCATATTGCCAATGTAATTTTAACAAACGGACTTGGTAAACATATGAATATATGAGTTTGGGATTCTCATAGGATGTTTTGGTATACTTCAATTTTTCAGTTATAATGAAGGTTGTATTGTTTGGGTCACAGTTGGGGAAGTTTTAATGTAGATTTATGTTACTTCCTATAGTTACTATATATTTGTAGTTTATGGCTCAAGATCTTATTTAGGAATTCTGGTTTATGTGACCATCCCATTTCAGTCTCCTTTTTTCATCTACCAATTCCATTCATGACAATAGTATTGATGTAATGAAAAATGCTACTTAGGTGGTTCTTGCCGCCTCCAAGGTCCTTTGGTTATGTGGAAAAAAATCATTTTAAGTTTAAATGCAGTACAAACAAAAAAGTATTTATTCCTTGTGATAGCAAAGAAATCTCTGAGTTAAACTTCTCATGTATAATGTCTATAACTTTGTCTATAATTTTTAAATCTGGTAGGTGACTATCCTTGACCTAGTTGTTGGCAACGATTTTGTATTTAAACAAGTTTTTCATTGCTATTCTATTTCCAAAGCAGAGAATGTCATGTGTCTTTAAAAATAACTGTTCTCAAGAAAAGTTTCAAACTGAGACTATATTGTTTTAAAACCTATGTAATGGAAGAGCTTTCAAACTGAAATTTATTTCATGGCAGCTGCTTCTGAGAGAGGTAATTCACTATGATTCCAAGCTTCTGCTTCTATCTGCCTTGAGTAGTAAGTACATCAATCTTCAATGTTGGTAAAGATGGAGAAATTGTTCCTAGCAACATAAAAGTAGTGCCCATTTTAATTTTAAAGATCATGCATGTGCAATGTTTTTTGATTAATTAGTAACCAAGTGATTATTTTTTTAATAATTTTAGTTAGTCTTTGTTTTGCTAGATTTTAAGGTGATTTTATTTTTCAAATTATTTAGCTTCCATTATGTAGCTTTTCAGTACAACATGGGAAGCTAAACAATCTTTCTGCTGAGGGGACAGAGGCTTGAGCAAAATATGAAAGGAATATATGACCATTCTTTTGGTTCTAAGACTGGTTGAAGTTTCAGTGCCATCCATCTATTTACAGTAGCTAACAAGCCATTTTTGTAATTTGTCCTCAGAGAAGAAGTTGGGTAAAGCATTTTGCAATGCAATATTTCTTCTAAGCCAGTACAATTTAGAGTTTCTTAGTTTGTGAATTATTACAGTCTATTATTAATGTTGTGCTTTTAAAAACCAACATGGCCTGGATCTTCTATGTTTTAGAAGATTCTTAAATACTTTGTGGTCATAAAAGTACTTCTGTAACTCTAAAAATCCTCATAAGTATGAAGAGTTCAAGCATGAAATATTTATGCAATGTAGTTTACTTGTATTACAAGGAAATACAATACATGTAAACTGACACCAGAGAGTTATTTTATATATATTTTTTTTTAAAAATACAATTGCTTCTGCATGTGTAACTTTGCAAAATAAAAGCCAGGTCTACACATTACAAAGAAGACAAAGCTTTTATTTTGCATTAAAATTTCAAACTGCTAACTGAAATTGCACTTAATTTTAAACACTATCAATACTTAGATGCCTTTCATATTTTCAAATAAGTCATAATCTAATTTTCAGACAATCCACACTGAAAGCAAATATGAAAGTGAATGTCTGAGCACTGACAGATGAAATCTGTACAGTCTACTTAGGAATCTGCAGAGCAACAGCTGGTGTTACATCCAATCAGGAAAGACAAGCAATACCATATGGCGTATTTTTCTAATGCAGTTCAAAACATTGAATATCCAAAATACCATGCTTAGGGGGAAGAGAAAGAAAGTTGAAATCCAACCTTACTAATAATTAGTCCACTCCATCACCAATAATTAGTCTACTTTGCTCTAAAATATTTAACATTCTTCCTAGCATGACAGAACTATTTAATTTCATTAAAATCACAAAAGAATGTTATTTCAACAATATAAACACTCATGGTAAAAGCTAAAAGTCTTTTCTTAACAGTTAGGAGTTTAGTAGTAGCTGGATCAAAAATAATAATTGGAGGTTGGATAATATTCACATTTGCTTATTTAAAATTTCCAGTAAATATTTCTGCTATTGCATTTTGATCATTGTGAAAGCAGTGTCGTCAGAAGTGACCAGTGACTTTGAAGCACTGGAAAGATCAAGGTATTCCCACATTTACCATAAGAGAGCCCAAGAACATGTGATTCAAAAGTTCAAGGAAAGAGTTTGTACTCTGAAGTTGTAGCATATAGGATGGTGTTTACAGTACTGTGAAAAGACTGTGTTGTATATCATCAGCTTACTAGGGTCTTGATGTTCTCTGTCCTTTTCCACCAAACTGATGGATGAGAACCTTTGTTCCCTCCAGGTGTTTATGCCCTGGCCTTTGCTATTGCTGTCTTACAGGGAGTTCCCCGACTGCTCTCCGCTCACCATAGCGTAATGTGGGTGGGCAGTTTCCAATGTTCATAGTCACTATAGTTGGATGGGTTATTGATGAAATTGCTGTTCAGATCTGATGACAATTTAATACAGTACATAACTGAACTGAGTGACCTTTGCTGCAATTGATGTTGGCCTTTCTCCATGTTAAGTGACCACTCAATTTATCTAACTTACAGAAAATACTGTGCTTACTGAATAAACTGCCTTGGACAAAGATATCCATCATTCATCCTGAAAAGGTTGAATGAGCACCAGTAATCAGAAAAGGTCAAAAAGTCTGATTTAAGATTGTTTAAATCTTAAATCTGCTCTTTTTCAGAGGCAAAATACATGATGTAACCAAGTGCCTAACTCCAGTATCAGTGAGTCTAGTGGAGGAAAACCAGTGGTGTAGAAGCCTGTTCAAAGAGTATCACCCAGACTGTTAGTCTAGACAGAAGAAAATGAAAGTTTTAGGCTAGTCTTCAGTTTTTACAGATGACGTGTAATTATTTAATCAAAGTTGTGTGACACCTTTAATATACATATAATTAATATTCCACAGATCCAGAGACACATGCTTATCTTTAAGGAAAATTAGTAGATATTGATCACTTAAGATGTGATGTTTAAATTATATAAACTATTTTCAGAGTTTCTGTTATTGCAGAACTTACCACATTAAAATGGTGTTAACTACTGTTTCTATGGTGAAGCACAAAACTAAGAATGAAGAGAAATAGATCTGCATGTTTTCTTCAACAAATCTTGATTTAATACATGAAGATTATTTTCTTAGATTATTCTGAATCTTGAAGTGTTTTATCAGGAGATGATTAACACAGTGATTTTGCTCTCTCCTCTTTTCACCGTTGACCTGATGGCATTGGTGCATTACATGTCGTGTGCATATGGTGCACATGAATTTACTACTCTTTTTTTTGGGGGGGGGGGTGAGGGTTTTTTTTTTGTGTGTGTATGTATGTGGTGGTTTGTTTTGTTTGGTGGTTTGTTTTTTTTTCCATATTTAGTTCTAAGTCCTAACCACAGCTGTTATGTGAGTTAGTACAGTGACATTAATTTTTAAATGTATGCAAATGATGCTTCAGAATTGTAGAAGAGACCCACTCTGTCTTAACATGAGAGTATTCACAACTTTTTGCTCTAGGCACCAAAGATAGCTGGGTAATTCCTTTAGTAGTTAGTTTGTTCAAATAGTAACTAGGGATGTTGAATTACATCAAATCATTGAGATAATCTAATAAGCTGCCTTTTTTTTTTTAATTAGGTAAAATTTGATGTGCATTTCTCATGGCATTGATGCAGTATCACGGAGAAGGGCTATACTTACACAGTTGTGAGATTTAAGTCTCCTTTGGATTGTCCTAAATTGATCTGTATGAAATAGCCCAGAGGTTGAAATATATCCACTTCAATTTTTCACCTTTATCTTGGCCAAAGATGAGAGATACATAAACTCAGGATGCTTAGCATATGTTTTAGCATGTTTTACCTTCACTCATTACCTATGGCTATAGTCATCAGTGTGTATACAGGCACACACACGTGTGTGTATGTATTTGTTTAACCAGGGCACCGTGTGACTTGAGGTTTCATTACAAGCTTGTTAACAGCTAGGTTAAAGTGTGTGTGCAAACTGTCTGCTTGTTAATTAGTTCCCGTCAGCAAAATTATTAGCACAGTAGGTCAGAATTACTCCTGCCAAATGAAAGCTTCAATAATCAGTACGTATCTGGGTCAGAGACCAATCTGGTCATAAATACTGTGATTGCTTGGGCCTGGAGGATACAGTGCCAGAGTCAGCAGCACCACAAAGCTGGTGATGTAGAATTGCTCCTCTATCACTGATAAAACTATATGCTGAACATTAGCTTTTTTTAAAAAAAGTTTTGCTGACACTGGAATATTGCCCATTATCAATAGTAATGTTCAAGCATGAGGCAGCAGCTGGCATAACAAATCGTCACCATAGGAGGTGTGTGAATAGGGATGCCTTTTGCTTTCAAAATATTACGCTAATAAGAATCCCATCACAGGAGATAGTAGTTAACAGTTAAAATGCTAGAAATAGCGCTGACATTAACTAATCTGTTTGAATTTGCTCATAAGTTTTTGTTCATACTGAATTCAATTGGAAATAATCTATTACTAATGTAATATTTTTATACCCCTTAATGTAATTAATGTAACATTTTTATACCCTTATGTTCTGAATCTTTATTGGGTGTCCTGAATGATGAAGTCCATTTTGCAAAGGAAGTTAACAAGACTGAGTAACAGTCCTACTGATCTGTCTTTTTAAGTATCTGTTTATGAAGTTCACCAAAGAGTAAAAGGACAGAAGGAAAATGAGACTGGGAAGAGTTGATACTTTAGAAGGTGGATCAGGAGCCTTCCCACTTTGTAAAGCACAGGTGTAGTATGGCACCATCTGGGAACAACTACTGCCAAGAGGTCCCTCAGAGCTCTCTGAGAAGAATCCCTTAGCTTGATTCCAAGGCAGAACCACTGTCATACATAATACATCATTTCCATCAAGATCATTTGTTCTGAACATTACATGTGTACTCACAGAAGTGTGACAGTCACAACAAATAGGAGGGTTGGCCTCAGGAGCAGAATAACAGGCAAGACCCTCCAGGGATGGTTGCCATCAGGAGGACAGACCATCTCCAGTAAACTTTCTAATTTATAGTGAGCATGACATTTATGGGGTGGGATACTTTTGTTGGCTGCATGGGTCAGCTGCCCTGGGTTTTTTTCTCCTCCTGGCTTTAGCACTGTCTACTCAAAACTGCTAAAGACCTTGATCACTATGGAGACCAGCATAAAATGGCTGGGCACAAGTGAAAACAAGGTGCTTTATCAATTTTATTCTCACTGAATTGGGTGCTGCAGTCTTCTAAAAAAATGAAGCTTTGCTGAAGAGAAAATTGATTCTATGATTCTATCCCAGTGAAACCAGGGCACCTGAAACATAAGGATATGGTTCCCTTTCCTGTAGGGAAAGAAATTACAAGCTGAGTTACATCCTAGAAAATATTGCTGGTAGTATTTTGTGGAAAGCAAAGGCATATGATAGGTGCAAGTAGGTAATTCAAGGAAATACTCTGTTTTTAAAAAACACTACCTATTTATTTATAAATAAAGAAGGCTTTATCCAATTTATAGAATAATAATTTATTTATGAAAACATACTTCCTATGAACCTCTCTGCCTATCTTATATCTGTTTATTACCCTATACCAGAAATGTAAGAAATTATGTCACTTCCAAAGTTTTTCTCTTGCTATTCCAAGTTGAGATATCCCAATGCCTACATATCACTGCAACGTCCCTGTTTTGATTTGAAAACAGATAATTTTTAGTACATATAATATTACTCACTTTAGAGGACTAATATTGCTGTATATTTTGGTTTATTCCTCTAGCACTTTGTATAGAATTACATACAACTAAGATTTATTTTTTTTTTAGTTTTTATCATCCTCTTAAATAGAAGAATGAAACAAATGAATTGGTACTGTTTTCCAGTAAGTCAATAAAGGCTTCTTTTTGATCTATTAATAACAGAGCAATATGGCTTCTTCAAAGTATTTTTGGCATATTAATAGTTTGTAAAATGATACAGTAGAACACATTTCAGAAATCATAAGCCCTGTCTAAATTATCTGTGGATCCACAAACCTTTGAGGTTGTTATAATGAGTTAAACATTGTAGATGATGAACCAACACATGATAGTGTTTAAACAGAAATCTATGCTATTATTCAATTTCCTATGCAATTTTTTCTTTGTTATAAATAAAAATTCCTCACAAAGAGCTTTTTTTTGTCCTTTTCTCTGCATCAGCGGAAATAAGCAGTACTTCTGTATATGACTTAAAAAAAAATCATGTGAAAAATAATGGAAAAGTAATTATTGTTTTGGTGCTCTTTTGTTTGCTTTTGTAAGTTGAAGCCAAATGTTCCAATAATAGTGTTATATTGTTGAGCTTTGCTCCAAAACAGTGCTTATTGGTTTAAAAAACAAAAGGAGAAAGAAACAAAGATACATTCAGTTGTTTGTGTGCTATTGTTTTACCCAGTCATGTAAAACTCTTAAATTTTGTATTTTCTTTGTTTTTCTGGTTCCAACATATAATAATAAAAATCCAGGGATTTTTTTTTTTCTTCCCCATTTATCACTAATTTGCTTCAGTCTTGTAATGGTATTAATGACATTTAGGGTAATATTAACAGCATCTAAATTAGAATGGATTTATTTCATACTATATTTCCCCATTTGTTATATTTATGTTTTAATTAACTGGTCTGGAATATAGGAATATATTGTTTCGGAGATTTTGTCACATTGTTTTAGGATCTGGTGCTTGTAAGGTCACATTCTTTGAGAGCTAGCATGATCTGATCTCTGATACAGGCTTGTGTTGCCCTGCTTCTTGACCTTGCTTTTGTAACCTCTAGCTTTTCTTTGTCCTCCTGAGCACAGTGCTGAAGGTGTACTCTGCAGTTTTCACCCTCAAGGTCCTGTGGTGCTGGTGCTTTTTTCCACTCTGTAAAACATTATTCTGTTAGCCAGCAACTTAGTGTTGAATGGCAAATGTGTATCACTCCTTTATTATTTGTTTGTTTGCTTGTTTTGGTGTTGTTTTGTGTTTTGTTTGTTTGGTTTTTTTTTTGTGGTGGCGGTGTGTTTTGTTCCCCTCCCCATTAGTGCTAGGAATAAAACCAAGGATAAATAAAGAATGAAGCACAGAGTTTTGTGCCCTTTGTCAGAAGTCTTGTGGAATTCTTTTTAGTAAGAGTCCAAGTCTTAGTTATCATTCTTGCATTCATCATATTACTTATTGTATGACTGACATGATGTAGTACATAAGAAGTGTCTGGATGTTAGTGAGATGAGGTAGAGACATAGAAGTCCTATCATACCAGTTTGCATCCACCCCATGGAAAAACCCAAATCTCGGGAACTGCTGGGATTCTTTTATTTTCTTAGAGGCAGGCATGACCAGGAGTTTGGTAATGGATTATTCCAATAAGGAGTGGTAATAGGGGAACCAGCACATGCTGTAAAATTGAGTCTGTACTATAGCAATAACATGCAGATCTTCTTATCTCTAAATATCTCTTGCAAATGCTGCCATAATGTTGTTTTTAACTTGTCTAGCTCTTATGTTGCTCCTCAAGTAATAGTATTTTGTAAGTTTTTAAAACTTTTTTGCTCATGTCAGAAATAAATATCCAAGATCAGAGAAATTAGAATATGTATTAAGTGAATTCTTAGCCAAAAATAAAAGCATAACTCCATAATGTCCTATGTGCTGAGGCCAATAATATGAGGTTTAACAAGATTGAGCGTAGGATCCTACCCTTTAGCCACAGTAACCCCCTGCAGTGCTACAGACTGGGGGATGAGTTGTGCAAGAGTGGCCTGGCAGAGAGGCACCTGGGAGTACTGGTTGATTATGGTCTGAACATGAGTCAGCAGTGTGCCCAGGTGGCATGGAAGGCCAATGGCATCATGGCCTGTATCAGGAATAGTGTGGGCAGCAGGACTAGGGATATAATTCTGCCCCTGTACTGGGCACTGGTGAGGCCTCACCTTGAGTCCTGTGTGCAGTGCTGGGTCACTCACTTCAAGAAGGATATTGAGGTGCTGGAGCAGGTCCAGAGGAGAGCTACAAGGCTGGTCAAGAGACTGGAGGGAAAGTCTTATCAGGAGAGGATGAGGGAGATGGGTTTCTTCAGCTTGGAGGAGACTCAAGGGGACCTCATCACTCTCTACAACTACCTGAAAGGGAGTTGTGTTCAGGTGGCGGTCAGGGTCTTCTCACAGCCAACTAGTGACAGGACAAGAG
The DNA here is from genome assembly GCA_027560015.1 of Chloroceryle amazona. NCBI lineage: Eukaryota > Metazoa > Chordata > Aves > Coraciiformes > Cerylidae > Chloroceryle > Chloroceryle amazona. The sequence goes on along the minus strand of JANHFX010024581.1, from coordinate 53,852 downwards.
GGCATGGCCTGAAGCTGCACCAGGGGAGGTTTAGGTTGGATCTTGGGAAGCACTTCCTCATGGAAAGGGTGATTAGACACTGGAATGGTCTGCCTAGGGAGGTGGTGGAGTTGCCATTCCTGGAGGTGTTTAAGGAAAGATAGGATGTGGTGCTTAGTGACATGGTCTAGCTGACATCATGGTGTTGGGTCATAGGCTGGACTTGATGATCTTGGAGGTCTATTCCAGCCCCAGATATTCTGTGATTCTGTGTTTGCATGGTTGGATCTCAAACCAGTATATGGGCCCATTTCAATTTTCCAAAGAATGTGCAAAGAGAAAGAATCCTCTGAATGGAACAATCATGGGTTTGTCATGCCGTGTTGCCATTCTTATGTCTGCGACATTCTCTTCCCTTCCCCAAAGCCTTCCTGTAGCATGCGTTCCTAGAAAACGGTCTCTGTTGCCATCACAGAATTACAGAATGACAGGGATTGGAAGGGACCTGTGGAGATCTTGTCCAACCCCCCTGCCAGAGCATGTTCACCTTGAGCATCCTGTTCATTAATTTTGGACTTAATTACATGAAATAATCAAATGCATAGCTTAAATCTGAAAGGAAAGTCGAATCTTCAGAGAACAAAATATTCCTGAAAAAATGTGTAAAGTTGAGTAACCAAAGAGAAAACCCACAAATTATACTGTCCCTTCTGAGGGGAATCGGGGAAATATCTCTTATGTACTGGCCACGCTTCTATGTTGCTTATCAATTCCATGATATAGCTGGGAAAAAGTTTGTATGTAATACTTTTTCATGTTTCTTCTCGGTGTATAGCCTGGTTCAAAATTTTGCCTAGTGTTTTGTGTCCCTCCTGACTCCAAGCTGTGATGCTGCAAACCAGTGCTTCAGAGGGGAGTCTTGCTGTCCTTGCCCTGCGCCCACACTAACAAGTGGTGCTGACTGTTGAGTGAGTAGGGCACCATGGACTTGGGTTCATCTGTGTCATTTTGGCTAAGAAATCACTCAAAAGAATTTTTGCCGGTGGCTGTGGTGCCTGTGCTGGCTGCATTGGATAGAGAATCCCTCCCTCCTTGAGCCATTATAGAATTGTAACACTGTCCAATTGCAGGCTTTGTCAAGAAGCTGCTGCTACAAGGCATTAGCGAAGTTTTAGTTATAATGGTCGCTTATCAATCTGAGAACATAGTGGGAGAGCCCTGTTAGGGCATATTGTATGTTTTTGGCATGACCAGTAAATTGCTGCTGCTCTGAGAGAAAAAATTTTATGCCCTCCGCTCTAGTACCTGCTTACAGAAATCATAGGGTTTATTGAGATGTGACAACTACTACAAGACATGATGGCATGGCATTTTCCTCTACTCCATTTTCCCAAAATCTAAACTTAGGGTAATGTTGAACATACCAATGTCTGTAGTGGAAAGTGATCTGCTTTGTTAGACACATGTGATGTTTGCATAAATTGTATCTTCCTTTCTGATTTTTGAGGTAGAATTCAGTAATATTCGGTGACTGTAAATACTGAGTTTTGGCATCCTGCTGTTCTACAAATACAAAGAGATGTACAGAATGTGAGAAAAATGCTGTCAAAACTGTTCATACTAAAGAAACATGTAAAACTGAGAGAGATGAGAAGACATTTGACTTTAATTTTATAGGTTGCTCAGAGTTTATTCTTAATACTGAATTCATTATGTAATGCTATGCTTTCAACTTTGAGATTTTTTTATGTATGTATCCATCTAATTACAGACCTCTTTTGCTTCATCACAGGATGACTCAAACCATATATCCATAGTTTCAGTGTAATGTGAATCTGGTAATATTGAACATATCCAGAACTAGAAGACAGGGGAACTATGGATGTGCAATGAGACAGGGTTAGAAGTGGAACAAAACCAAGCATTTGACTACTAAGAAGAAAACAGGAATTTGGAGATAAAAAAAAAAAAGTCAGAGAGAAAGAGAGAATGAAGGGAGTTAAATGAAAAACTTAACAGGCAGTCTGTTCATCCCTCAGGCTGCTAAAACGTTGCTTTGCTCTGATAGGTACAAAAAAGAGGGATCAGTTCTCCATCCCAATGTGTTTGGGTTTTTGGTGTAGGTACCATGGTGAGGGAAATTCTTTTAAGCTCTTTTCATGGAGATGCTGACTTGAATTTGGTTCCTGGTTAGAAGTAATATCCTTAAGATGTGCTTGATTCTACTGTAGTATAGAGAAATTCTCTTCGTTTGCATTGTCATTTAATATAGAACTAACACTGTTGTCACAAAATGCCATCTATTACATTCTGTGGTGCAACTGCATATGTAACGCAAAAAAGGATCTTGAAGTTATGATCCTGATTCCAATGACATGCAACAAATTGTAGAGCAATAGCTACTGGTGTACTCCAGAGGACAGTACTGCATCCAGTCTTCTTTATCATCTTCATTAATGATCTGGGTGATGGGGCAGAGTGTAGTCTCAGCACGTGTGCTGATTACACCAAAGTGGGAGGAGAGGCTGATATGCCAAAGGGTAATACTGCCATCCAGAGGGACCTCAACAGGATGGAGAAATGGGCTGACAGGAACCTTGTGAAGTTCAACAAGAAGTGCAGAGACTTGCACCTTCTGGGGAGAAACAACCCCAGTCACTAATATATGCTGAGGCTACCCAGATGGAAAGCAACTCAGCAGAAAAGGAGCTGGGGTTCCTGGTGGACACCAAGCTGAATGTGCCATTGTTATTTCCTTACTGCTCATACTGATTGTTGCTGAAGATCATTTTGCTTTAGCATCTCACTTTCTTAGTGTTGCTCTGGAAAAGTTGGTGTTAAAATAGAAAACTGAAATATGGTATATTTAGATTAGATATTAGGAAGAAATTCTTTATTGTAATAGTGGTGAGAAACTGGAAGAGGTTGCCCAGAGAAGCTGTGGATGCCCTCTTCCTGGAGTGCTCAAAGCTAGGTTGGATGGGGCTTTGAGCAAACTGGTCTAGTGGGAGGTGACCCTGACAATGGCAGGAGGAATTGGAACTGGATGGTCTTTAAGGTCCCTTCCAATCCAAACCATTCTATGATGTGTCAAAACCCAGGTCTCTACTCACTCTTGATTATACTCAGTATTGCCTGGTTTTCACATAGTGTGACTTGTTTCCAGTCAGTGCTGGAATAGCAAATAAATTGAAATGTGATCATCATGATGGATTGTTTAACCCATGTTTGTCTCTCACTGCCTGTCTGTTTTAAGGCACGTCTAACTCTCTTGTATCAAACTTTGAAGTATCTTCCATCCTGAATACATTTATTTCTGCACTGCATGCTGCATACTATTGTTTGTTGCAAAAAGTGTGTCAGTAAGAAAATTAAAAAATGAATATTTGCTGTTTGTTAATATGTGCTTTGGCTTCTGATTCTTTGCAATGCAAAATTGGAATGCTTGTTGAAAGGGATTTTGTACAGCTTTAAAGGATTTCCTTGGAAAAAATTAATATACTTAATTTCAATTTAACTCCCCATTTTCAGGAGTTCCTGTTAATGGCATTTTTCAGTGTTGGAATTAAAACAGAGTAGTTGTATCTGCAGTAGCTCCTGTTTTGTGACTTAAGGTGCTTTTTTAAAATGGTATGAGGATGGGCAAGAATTTGATTTTAAGTGTTGTGAATAAATCAAGGAATACCTTGATATATAATAATAACTGAAAGTATGAATAGAAAAACATGGCTAGTGTCAACAGCAGTCTTCCTAGTTCTGTAGTCATTTTAGTTACTGCTGATTTTGAACCAAGTTTAAAGATTAAAAATACAGTCTATGTATGCTCTGTAGATAGGTGCTGTGTAGCTTTATATATATATCTATATATATTAAAAAGTTTAACTACGAGTAGAATTCATACTCCAGTGAAGTGGTTAAGGTTATGCCATTAAATTTTTTTTTAGATAACAGATTCAATTTTACTTCTAATTTGCTGTAACCAGCTTACTTCCAAATTCATTGGTCTCCCATTGTATTCAAGCAGCTTAAGTCCTATTTTTAGTAGTTTTTCATGAACTACATAATTCTCCTTAGTTGCAAACAAACAAAAGTAAGCACATTCTCTGTTTATAGGTAGTACAGCAGGCCTACCTTTAGACCAGTCATAGCAATATGTATATAAACTAAAAAAATGACCTCACCATAAAGAGAAGACAGTATGCCACCTGACAGAATGCAAATAAAGTTTGAGTATAAATATTTGAAGTACAGATGTGACCTCAAATACGTACACAATGCATATGAAATACGGCAAATCTAGGTTCAAGTCCCTGCTTTACCTTCTGTAGCCTTGGGAGGTGACAAAAAAGTATTCATTGTCAATACCAGCTATGGCTGGTCAAAGGAAGTTTCATGTATCATTGAATCATAGCAATGGTTTGGGTTGCAAGGGACCTTAAAGATCATCTAGTTCCAACCTCCCTGCCATTGCAGGGACACCTCCCACCAGACCAGGTTGCTCAAAGCCTCATCTATTCTGGATTTAAACACATCCAGAGATGGAGCATCCACAACTTCCTTGGGTAACCTGTTCCAGTGTCTCACCACCCTCAGAGGGAAGAATTTCCTTCTTGTTTCCTATCTAAATCTACCGTCTTCCAGTTTCAAACAATTAAGACTTATCCTATAACTACAGGCCTTTGTAAGAAGTCCCTCCCCATGTTTCTTTTGGGCCTGTTTCAAATACTAGAAGGCCACAATAAGGTCTCCTCAGCCCCTTCTCTTCTCCAGGCTGAACAAGCCCAAGTCTCTCAGCCTGTCCTTGCAGGAGGAGGTGTTCCAGCCCTCTGATGATCTTTGTAGCCCTCCTCTGGACCTGCTCCAACAGATCCATGTCCCAAATGTTTTCTTCTAGATCTGAGATCTTCCTGACATGCAATAAAAATTGTGTGTGTGTGTGTATATATATGTATGCATATAAGTAACATATTAATAAGTTATGTGTGCTACAATATATTATCATTATAATATGGAGCACATTCTTATCTGCTATATTATCAATACAATACATATATACAATAGACTATTATGATAATACATAAAATGTGTAATATGAAATATGCATAATATGTTATAAGTGTTACCTACATCATATCTGTATGCTCACAGCAGCGCTTAATACATTTTGGTCTCCTGACCAATGTGTTAGGTTTTGCTTGAAATTCAGCAGCTGTTGGTGTTACAATTCTTCTGTATGGTCATGCACCTTTCTCCTGTGTTTTAGATAGGACTAATTCAATTGCAGGCTTTGTGGTTTGAGAAATCTGTTATATTTAGTGAAGTAATTAATAAAATTTTTCTTTTTTTATGAGATGTATGTAGGTGCCTATTCTGTCTCCCAGTTTGTTGTTCCTTCAACAGCCTTCTGTACTGTGACATCATTTATCATACTAGTCTGAATTTTGACTTGTGTCAGCCATCACTCTTGTACTGCATTGAGCAGATAGGATTGCCTGTTTAGAAGGTAGAAGGATTATCAAATCCTTCTACCATAATATTTAATAATGGGGACTGTCTTATCAGACAGTGGAATGAAATAATTCTGTGGAAATTGAACTGGTGTGACTTTTTTTGTTGCACAAACCTCAGTATTTTAATTTCTAACTCATGAAAAATATACTGTGATGGCAATTCAGCATTTATAATGTATTCAGTGTAAATATTTAACCACTAAGAAGTAAATCATAGCACTGAACAAAATTGAACTAGAAGGGACATTTAGTTCAGCCCTGGCAAGATTAATTTATCTTAAACCCGTGGTAGTAGAGGTTTCATGTATTCATGGGCAATCTCGTACTATGTTAACTGTCTTGCTATGAAAATTGCTTTTTTGTTTTATGATATTTTCACTTCCTAATGTCTAAGCTAAATTTCTGGAAAACAAATTAAATTAATTATTTATGTTCTTCCCTGTTGACACTGTTTTTTACTTTCTTCCATGAAACAGACTTTTTTTCCTCCACGAAGTCTGTTTTGCAATATTTATCTTTATTAAATTGAAGACACCTTTTTTTCAGTCTTTACAGTAGGTTTTGTTTTCTGCAGACCTTGTTATTCTTACTCCTTTGATTTTGTCCAATAACTCTGGTAAAACAAGTCCTAGACTAGCTTTGCTTGCATAAGGTAATTTGATTTACATTTCTAAAGGTAGTTGATGAAATAACTCTGTCTAGAAAGTCGAAGAAATAATTCCGAGACATTTCAGAACAAAATAATGTGGTGTAAGATTTTTTCCGAATGTAGACCCAAGGAATACTCAGTCTTGCTTCTAGAGGAATATTTTCCAAGCAAAATTAAGTAATCTCTTAATTTTATTCTCTTCAATAGAAATGTTTCATCAGCTTCCTTTGTAGACTTGACAAACATTGCAATTAGACTTTTATGGCACTGTTGTTTGTTGTTTTGTTTTTTTTTTTTCTCTCCATCTGGGTAAAAACCCACAGCAGTTTAACAAAAGTTGTGGTCTTGGCTGCCTGAGCTAAAATTTTTATGTCTGCATTCTATAAAAAAATAAATAAAATGTGGAGTAAAGCCAGTCCAAAATGATAGTAATGAGAAAACAATACCAAGCATATCATTCCTGATTGCTCAACATGAAACCAAAGTCAGGCCAAGCCACATTGTTAAGAGCTGGCTTTAATGGCAACGCTGATGATAAACCTTGCTCCCGTCATTCACCTCTAGCACCTCCCATCCATGGAGACATTCAAGGTGAGGCTTGACGAGGATCTGAGCAACCTGCTCTAGTTGAAGATGTCCCTGCTTTCAGCAGGGGGTTGGACTGTATGACCTCTAGAGGTCCCTTCCAACCCAGACATTTCTATGATTCTATGTTTTGACACTTCCTCTAGCTGCTTCTCAAAACAACAACAATCCAGAAAAAAATTTAATGGGCAAAACCAAATTCTTGTCATTTTTGTATTCCTGTTCACCCTGATCTCCTACTTGTTTGGTGAATGATGAAAATGAGGTAAGATAACAAAATTTAGAAAGTTATTAGTATGCTTTTTTTTTGCCTGAACTGAGTGTGTTGTGTGTAATACTGTGTTAACAGCAAAAGTTGATCTTTTGTTACTGTAGACATGCAGAGAACTGACTCCAACAGTGCACACCTGAGTGGAAATAATACTGAGGTGGTCAGAGAGACCAGTACATGCTCTGGATAATGCTGCTGGCAAGGGGAGGAGGGTGGAATACTCAGAAAAGAGAAATCATTCTTCTTGCATTCTTCTAGAAAATAAGCCTTTTCAGTACCTTGTCTTTCACTTTGTAGTCCAGATTCTGCGGAAATGTGCAGAAATCCTAACAGGAAAATAAAGTTTATGGGGGGAAAAAGTGGAGCAAATTAGTAAAATGACTATGGAGAACTTCCCCTTTAGCCACAATTTGTGGTGAACAGCAACAACAAAAACTTGTCAGGGGCAGTTTTGTAAATTTGGTTGGTATTTAGTGAAAAATGTGAAAGTCTCTTGATAAATTTTGAAGAGGAACATGATGCCATGTGCTATACTTTGAGGAATTAACCCTTTCCATTTAATTAGAAAAACAGGCAATGTACTATGTCTCAATTCAGCATTGCATTTTAAATCTCCAAAATTTCATCTTTCAATTGCTTTAAACAGCTAGCGCTATGATTGATTACTGACTATTGTATCCATCAGTGCTATAAAAATATAGGTCATCTTTCATTGTAATTATCAGAGCAGAACTAGTAAATAAATAGTTATCCTAGTATTTTAAGTCATGGTACATATGATAATCTCTAACAGTAGTGAGAATTATGAAATTCCATAAACCTGTACAAATGATAAAAGATATGGAATATATTTAATAGAATGAGTTGTACACTTGACTGTTGCTGGCTCAAGCTTGTGATATATATATATTAAGATTATTATAAAGTATAGAACTAGATATTTTGCTAACTT
>JANHFX010024581.1:26762-45806 GCA_027560015.1 Chloroceryle amazona | reverse complement strand
TTTTTGGACCGCGCGGCTATTGGGCGGCAGCCGTGCGCTTTCGGTGCCAGATTGCTACGCCCGAATTGCAACACTTGACTGAGGAAAAATGGTCTGTCATATTAGACTGCATTCTCTGAAGAGTATGTTTTGACCACCATCTTTTACTGTGAACGAATAGGATTGTGCTGCCATGATAGATAGTGATTAAGTAGGTAGAAATTACTAATTTATTTTTTTTAGCAGCTGACTGCAGAAGAAGAAATGCCACCTTGAATGAATTGTTTCCTTTCTGCAGTGTGACCTCCTCCTACTTAGATGTGAAGGTGATAAATTAGTGACTGAAACAACAGCAGGGATCCTTATTAATAACTCACTTCAGCTCTCTGCAGCCACTTCAAGTACAAATGACACAATAGAATTTTTGTGGTGTTTATGAATCTGAAACATGCATTTTCTGCAAGCTCAGAGATTTGCCTGGGTTGAAGGGAGCCTTCAGTTTCCAGATGTAAGTTTTTGGGTTTGGTTTTAGATACAAACATCTCATATGCAACTTTGGATGGACATGGGAGGAAATGTGAAGGTCAGAGTGTGATTCTGTGAAGAGAATTAATTATCATAGAATCATCAATTGGGCTGGAAGGGATTGTTAAAGGTCATCTAGTCCAACCCTTTGTAGTGAGCAGGGACATCCTCAACTGGATCAGGCCTCATCCAACCTGTTCTTGAATGTTTCCAGGGATGGAGCATCTCTACAGCCTCTCTGGGCAACACGTTCATGTTTTTCACCACCCTCGTTGTAAAACAGGATGCAGGTCGTGCTAGAGCCCTCTCTTCTCTGGGCTCAACAGATCCAATTCTCTCAGCCTTTCTTCACTGAAGGCATGTTCCAGCCCTCTATCATTTTTGTGACCCTTCTTGTGATGAGGACTCCAGAGCTGGACACAGTACTTCAGGCGAGGTCTCACCAGAGCAGATATTTCACTAATGTTTCCTCTCTTGGCTCCTTTTACCTCAGGAGCCCCTGGCTCATTTCTGTAAGACTTTGAGTGTGCTGCGGTGTTCCCAGCATGCCTTGGAGAAACAGACTGAGCATCCTCACTAGCACCCTGTCCCTCTAACGATGGTGTGTCATCCCATATCTTGTTACAGGCAAGCCTGGTATTATCCTCCTTCCTCTTCAAGTTCAGTTTGAAGCTCTGGCAATGAGCCTCACAAGCTCCTGAGCTAAGACCCTCTTCTCCTTTTGGTGAATCCCATCTGATGCCAGTAAGCCTGGTGTCATGTAGAGCATCCCATTGTCAAAACTCCCAAAACTGTGGCAGTGATACCAGCCACAGAGTCATGTATTAATAGACTGGGTCTGTCTCTTTCTTCCGTTATCACTGCCCACAAATGGAAGTAGAGAGTTAAAAAAAACCTGTGCCTCGGATTCCTTCACCATTCGTCCTAAGGCCCCAAAGTCTCTTTTGATGACTCGTGGACTATGGTTTGTGCCTTCATCTCCACCCACATGAAAGATCAGTAACGGGTAATAGTCTGAGGCATCCCAACATCAATTGCTGTTGATTGAACTGTAAGTAAATTAAATTAATGAAGTGTCCTTTTTTTTTTTGTTAATGCCTACCTCTGCAATGAAAAATCCACAGAAAGGATGGGAAATGGGCAGAGAAGACAGATACCTAAAGATGACAAATTTAACATTTATGAGGCATTTCTGATCTTACCTTTGTCTTCTGTTTCTGAAGAATAACACCCATAAGCCAGGCATGATACAAAAGGATGTCTGAGGTATATTTGCATTAGTATTTTAATCTGGTACAGGAAGGTGTGTTTTGCACTGAATTTTTCACTGATCTCCTTTATCATGCTTGCCTTCACATAGTAAATCAGTATGAACGAATTGGCTTCCTTTGGGTGAAGCTAAAATGGAATTTGGTCCATAGGACCATACCAAAGCTAGTCTTTGAAAAAAGTGATTGCTGCTACTACTTTGACAACCTTAATTCCTTCCTTTGGGAACCTTAATTCCACCCTGACAGCTCACAAGTAGTGTGTAGAGGACTAGAATGAGGAATTCTGTGTTCACTATAAACCTCTCCAGTTTATGAGCTGTTCCTTTTCACATCTTGCAAAGATTTGCACACCTACTATATAGAATGCATAAAATGTATAGTTGTACTTACTGGAGAACACATTACTTCCTCCTTCAGTAGGTCTGAGTTGGTCTCTTTGTCTTTGCTGAAAGATTATTCATCTGTGATTGCAAAAGGATGCTGTTAAAGTTTGTAGACTTTTTATGATCATTTTCTTCCTTTCCAATGGGGATCTCAAATGTGACTTACTAACCATAAATGAATGTCATTTCCATTGCAAATTTCATTTTAGCTACCTCTTTAGAATTCATTTTTTAGAGACCAGTGTAAATAAGGTGGGAAAAGGACCAGTCTTTCTAATAAAACAGTTCACTCACTAGAAACATATGTACTTTTAATTGACCTGAAAGCATATGTAAATCAGGGACAGCTCTGGGAAACATTTTGTATTAGGTGAAAACTGTTAACAGAAATTACAAAGTGGTTCTGGGTTGTTGATTTCAGGTAGAGAATCTAATCTTGTGATTTCTGTATAGGATAATTAACTGAACACTACTATAGCTATTCTCCATGCACGAATGCAAACGGTATTTAATTTGTATTAAAAGCTTCTTAGTAAAAAGAACCCTGAAGATACAGAATGTTGTTATTCACCTGAGGATGCTCAGGTGAATTAGAATGGATGGGCAACACAGTGAATATTCTTTAAGTTTCTGAAGATGCCTGTGGGTTGAAACTGAGATTGTGTTGAGCACCCTTCCTCATTTAGTCACCTGCAAATACAGTGTAGTATAAATAGTATGAGCCCCATCATCAATCCATGGGGTACTGTTATTGATACAGAGCACCAGCTAGAACTCAGGCTACTGTTTACCACCTGTTTAGCCCAGCAGTCCAGCCAGTTTTCAAACCATTCAGCAGTCTGTCCAGTAGTCATTAAGGACAATACTGTGGGAATCAGCATCAGAAGCCTTCTTGGAGTTATATTACACTGCTTTCTCCCCATGTACAGAAATAATCTTCCCTTGGCAAAGCTATTTTGAACAGTCATAGTACGGTCTTCCTGGCCTTCATGTGTTGGCGAGTCATTTCCCCGAAGACTGACTTCATGACCTTGCCGGTGACTGCTGGGGCTGGCCTGGCTTGTGGGTCCCTGGATCTGCCCAACTGTTAGCATTTCTCCAGCCAGCTGGCTTTCAGCACTCATAGGTAAATCCTCTTTACTTCTCTTGGGTTTCATATGTCCGGTTTATTTTAGTAGTGTCTAGCTTGTTAGTCTTCATGATTGGCTGTCACATTTCTTCCCAAACCTTGCTCTTATGGTCTGAGAAGATTGAAGCAAAATAGTTGTTGAGCTGTAACAGTCTTTCCCATGTCATCCTTCACTAACCAGCCCACATCCAACCCACGTTTTCTTTGAACTTCCTTTTGCTGCTAACAATGTATTTAAATGAGCGTGTGTTAAAGATGTAACATACAGAACCTATGGATTTGGGGATATATTCTGTATATAACACAAACCTTGTTTTGGTAATTTCTGATCATTTTTCAGTATGTTCAGCCAATTCTATGATATTTAGCAGCTATATCCAGCACTCAGCACTTTAACTGACCTTGAATTGGAGGGTAATATTTCTTTTGAGAGGTAGATTAATATCTTTATACTTTATTTCTCCTCTTATCATTCCATCTACTGTCATGCAGATCTCATATTGTCTGTTTACAAAAGGAAGTACTTCCTGCGTGAGCATTCACTTTTCTTGTGGACAGTAATATATTCATTTAAATTGAGTGACAGCTGCATAATTCTGTTTTCTTGTTAGAGTTCATGAAAATGAATGAGCAAGGTCTATATACAGGAGAAGAATGAATTCTAAGCGTGATAGTAACACTCTCATATTGGTATAATCTTTATAACAATAGGTTCAGAGGTTTTTTATGCATGTGTAAGTCAGAGTCATAAGCCAGTTTTTAAAACTCTATTTAATTTTATCATGCTTACTTCAACATATGAAACCAGAGCAGTAAAAAAAAAGGTCAAGCTTTCAGAGGGTTATTAGTGATTTAGCAATGGCTGTACTCGGCTTATATAGCCGCTACCCCAAAAAAGTTGCACTACAATCCAACCAAAATGATTTGTCAACCTTTTGTCTAATAAATATGTAAATAAGCTTGGGTTGATCAAATCTGGAAAGTAGAATATCAAAGTATGATATGATACATCTAGGGTTACTGAATATTGTGTCCTTCAGTATAAGTTGAGAAAAGATAACTGATAAAGGCTGAAGGAGAAACCAAGATTTAAATCACAACTATTTAAGTTCAGAGGTATTCTGTTGTAGTTGCTTGTTCTTTCAATTAAAAAAGAATCGGTTTCTGGAAAAAATAGCAGGACTTGGCCACTTAGGAAATTACCCACCTATTTATTTATAATGCTGCAAAAACATTACTGAAATGGGGCCCAGAACTGTGACCACCAACAGCCAAGCACCTGTTCTACTTGACGTGAAGTACAGCAGTACTTTACTTGAGGGAGGGATTCACACAGGGATTATAATCTAGATTTATGGTATCTGGGCATGGACTACATGATTCCCTTGATATTAATCAGCGTTTCTGTAAACTCTTCATGACTGTTGGAAGGAGTAAATTTTATTCTAACCAACTCATCTTATGCATTCCTTTATAGACTTTCTGTCATGCTAATTGCTAGAGAAGTGTCATTTTTATATTTGTGGTCTTTGAGTTCACATTGCAGTTGGAAAAAATGCTTTCAGAAGTTAATTGATTGTTTAAGCATGTGTTGCGCTGCATGAATAAAAGTTCTAACCCTGCCATACTGCCTCATGTGGTTACATCATAACAAAGAAAAAGCCCAGCCTTTTCAGGGCTCCAATTTCTAGGCTGATGTCATTCCAAGTGAATTGTGATTGGTTTTGAAAGGCAAATTGTATCCAGTGTTTATAGAAAAATCTGGATTTGATAAAATAGTGTATCAGTGCTTAGAAGAAGGAATGGTATGAATGAAAGGTGATGAAGCCAGTTGAACTATGCATATTTAAATAGTATCAGGATCAATTTCAGTTAATCCCTTGTGGTATCAAGAATTCTTTTCTCTTGAACACGAAATTTTATTTATAACCATCACTGAGATAATTTTATGAAGTCTGTTTTCTGAGTATCATCATAGTCAATGACAATTAAAGACAATTTGGAGCAGAAAAGGGGAAAGGGGAATCATTAACATACATACAGAGAAATCAATCTATGGTATCTGTTTGCCAGCTGACCTCAGGCCAAAATAGATTGTAGATCATAACTAGGCAAAAGGGAAATCCTGTGTCATTATGAAATGCTTCCATGTGTCTTACATTATGTGAGTAACGAACCTTTAATTTTGGATTAGCATGTTTACAGTTGCCATTTGATGTTTGATTCACAATTATACATGGTTTTGATAAGTAGAGATGATTCAGACTGAGAAACAGCTGTGAAATGTTTGTTGTGAGTGCAAATATTATTTCAGGTCCAGGTACAGAGAAACAGAAATAGGTTTTCAAAACTGCATAGTTAATCATTGTAAAAAAGCCAGCAATAAAACCTGAATACTTCCAGCATTAAAAGAATTGCCTTCAATCATCTGTTGGAAATCATTTCCTCAAATATTTGGGCTTTTAATGTAAATTCTCATTTTGTCCAGTTTACCTGCCTATCAAGAGATTTCAGCAATATGTAGAAGGCTGATATTTTCTGTAACTTATTATCAGTGAAGGTGAAGATGAATGGTTCTTAATCAGACATTTACAGGAACTATGTCTTAAGCTTTATAGTTAACCACAGACTTTGGAATATTGACAATGGTGAAATGAGTGTTTAAGTGATGAGTTTTTCCCATGGTAACTGCTTCTGGTAGTGACAGTTGTTCACCTGTTTTGCTTCAGTGATCTTCCATTTTGTTTGATGTCTTAGAATTTTAAAATATGGAAAACTGCTGGTGACTGTGAGATGACAAGCAAGTTCTTAGCTAGTTTTATGACTTAATAGGACCTCGATAATTTGATTTTATTAGGGTTTTTTATAGTTATAGTGGCCAGCTTTAATAAGTGAATGTGCTGATGAGAGGTTTTTTAATTTCTTTTTTTATGTAAGTTGAAAGCATGTCTTTTGAAAATTTTTTGGTTAATTCTTTAGAAGACAGATGTTTCTATAGGATAAGGCTTTCTGTGTTTTGCTATAGTTACTAGAAATCCTGCCTTGTTCTGGGGTATGCTTCTGCTCCCCTACTTTCCCCTCCAAATATTTCAGTTTGCTTTTTTAAAAAAAGCTTTAAATCAGTTCTAAGTCATGAGCAATTATTTGTTCCTGATATATAGCTCCTCCCACTCCTAATTTCAAAACATCAAAAATGCCAATCTACCACTAATTCTTTTTCTTTTCATGAACCAACTGAAAATAGACAACAATCTGAGAAGTATATCCCCTTAACTTCATGAAAGTCCGTTGCAATATGCCAAGTTTAAGTAGCAAAGTATCTGGTTCATTAACTTGCCCCAGAGAGAACTGTCATGGGAGCGTCAGAATTAGATATCATAACATGGATGTGCACCATTGAAAAGTTACAAAAAAAATCACGTTAAGTGAGCAGCTACTAGGAACTCCAGCTGTAGATAATGTGTTCTATTGTGATGTATATCTTCTCAGAGACTATTTGTACTTTCTAGTTATGTGGACAATGTAGAGGAGTGCTAATATTAACCTTTTGAAAAAATCATTATTAGAGACTTCTAGAATTTCAGACCTCACCTTTTATTTTCTCCATTCTGTTAAAAATTTTATCTTCTAAAACACCTGAACTACTGTTCATATGCTTAGCCTTACAGAAAATTGCAAGTGAGATACCTGATACGCAAGAGTAGAAATACTTCGCCTTCACACCTTGGACATATTTTAATATGAATAGCAACATGAACTTTATTTCCTTCTAAGTGCATTACACTTAAAAAAAAAAAAAAAAAAAGGAGCGGGGGTGGAGGGGGGAAATGTGAATTACTCTGTTGTAGTACAGGAAAAAGTAAAAGAAAAAGATGAAGACAAGCAGTTTTGTCTAAAGTTTCACTCTCAAAGAGCAAGTAATCATATATTGACTGGAATAATTAATTCCACCATGGATTACATATCTTCAGAGCAGAACTGTAAAGTCAATGTCTTCTGACATGTCCAGTAGTCTCTCTGTAGGCTTCAAGTAAAGTTGTGAAATAAGAAGACAAATACTTTGCAAGCAAGAAAGCAAATTAAGCAGTGTTGCTTCCGATTTGAAAATCATCATGCTGTAACACTAGCATCTCATTATCACATACAGCTCCTTATAAATTCTGGTGATTTCTGACACAAGTTTCTTAAAGGACATAACAAAACTTTGATGTTTTATTGCTGTTTCTACACACACAAGTCTATGCTTACTTGGGTTTCCTGTAGCATTGCTTCAGACCACCATTGGCAGATTATAATTTTGTGGGTTATGATTTCTGTGTAACAGCATGATATAGTCCATAATGATATGTATGTATATTAAGCTAAAATGCAGTCAAAGTAGTTTGGCAATATTTTTCTCTCTAGAGTTTTTAAATAATTGTCCAACTTCACATTCAGCAGTTGTCATACCAAAGACACCATACCATAAACCAAAAATGAAGATATCATTAAGAAAATACTTTGGTAGCTCCTTCATGCAAGCGTGAACATAGCTTTGTTTTGTTTAAGCTTTTCTAAATTTAGTTGCAAACATCTGGTCTATTGATACTCATAATACCTTAGGAGTTTTTGTGGGTTTTTAGGAACTGTTGGTGAAGACTGCATTCGAGCAGAGAATTGGGTTTTGATTGACCCCATTTTTACTGAAGTGGATTACGTTATCCACAATGTCTTACAGATGGACACTGGATTTACTGATATCCAAAATCCAGGCTACTGTTTCCCCATTTCCTTTATGGCTGCATCCCACTTCTCTATGTATACTTGCTTGTGCATGTCTGTTTGGAAAATTGTCTATATCTGGATACTGTGTATGTAGGAAGGCTGATATGGGAAAATGAGTTGGGTGGAGTGAGGGGGTTTTCAGTTAGATCTGGATGCTGGGACTTTGGAAAACAGGGCTGGAAAGAGGTCTGAGAAGGAAGAGGTTGGCTCAAGTGAATCTGCAGGAGAGTTGTGAATGGAGAGAGTGGACGTGTGGGGCCAGATTCTAGGCATGTGCACAGCATGGATACAGTTAACCAAGATTCTGGGTAGGGCAGGAACAGGTGCACAGTTTTAAAAAATGAATTAACATTTCTTTTATTTTTTTTTTTTATTCTTATAAGTACATGTTGAGATTAAGGCCCAGGAGCACAGATTTCATTATATGTTGTCTGTATTTAATAATTAATAGCTGATCTTTACTGAAAAGCAGAAAAAAAACAACCCTTCCCACTGGTTATGTTGCTGTAGCTATCACGCTTCTTCATACTTTTAAAAGTCTCCTTCTGTAAATATAAATTTGTTTACAAGAATTTAAAACCATTGGAACAACATGGTTGCATGTCCTTTACCCCTGAAGAAAAAAGGACTTGTGAATTGTCTTATTAGTCCCTCATTGAATGATTGCAGGAGTTCCTTGACCCTGAGAGAAATGGGACACTGACAGCATTCTCCAGAGGCTGGTGTTATTAGTATTGGCTGACCTTAGGGAGCTGGGTGACCTCCATTTCACCTTCCAATCTCCCAACACCAAAACAAAGCAGTATTTTGCAGCATAATGTGAATAAAAGACAAAGGATAGTTGTTTTATATATAGGGGGAGAGAGAGACTGAAAGCTCTAGCTTTGATTAAAAAACACAATGTAATATAAATCCATCTTGTAACAAATAAAATGACTTGTATACATTCTTTGAAACTAAATTTCAATTTTAAGGTTTTCACTTGGAGGGTAATGGGCATAAACCTTACTGTATATAGTATAGTTATTGCTGGGGGTTTTTTTTAGGAGCGTGAAATTTTTCAAGTTGACAAGAAAGGGCAACCTCAAGCATATTCTTTCTTATATTTAAAATTTTCTTTCATAGAATCTTCTTGTATACTTACCTATTGTGTGCTTGTATGTATGTATGCAGTGCAGTCCTGCATAATCACAGCATAATTTGATCTAATACTGTTACCAAAAATCATAGGATCATAGAATGGTTTGGGTTGGAAGAGACCTTGAAGATCATCTAGTTCCAACCCTCCTGCCATGGTCAGGGGCACCTCCCACTAGACCATGTTGCACAAAGCCCCATCCAACCTGGACTTGAGCACTCCAGTGATGGAGCATCCCCAGCTTCCCTGGGCAACCTCTTCCAGTGTCTCAGCACCATCACAGTAAAGTATTTCTTCCTAAAATCTATTCTAAATCTACCTTCTTTCAGTTTGAAACTGTTAACCCCTCATATTATCACTACACTCCCTGATAAAGAGTCCCCCTCCATGTTTCCTGTAGGCTCTCTTTAATACTGTAATGTCTCCCTGGAGCCTTCTTTTCTCTAGGGTGAACAACCCCAACTCTCTCAGCCTCTCCTCCTAGGGGAAGTGCTCCAGCACCCTGATCATCTTTGTGGCTCTCTTCTGGACTCGCTCACGCAAGACCATGTCTTTTTTATGCTGGAGGACCTAGAGCTGGACATAGTACTCAAGATGGAGTCTCGCAAGAGTGAAGCAGAATTCTCTTCCTTGACTGTGTGCTTGTCTAGTCACACTTCTTGTGATGAAGCCCAGGTTGTGATTGGCTTTCTGGGCTGTTGAGTGCCCATTGCTGGCTTATATTCAGTTTTTCATCGATCCCCAAGTCCTTCTCTGCCTCTATTTGTGCTTGGGATTGACCCACATGCAGGACATTGCATGTGGCCTTGTTGAACTTTGTTAGATTCACACAAGTATGTGAGAGTAACTGTTTGGACCCACCTTGTCAGCAACAAAGTTTACTTCTTTTCAGGCTGTTTTTCTTTTTTTTTTTTTTTTTTTGTATGTTGATGATTTTTGTTGTGGTTTGTTTGTGGTTTTTGTTTGTTTTTTTCCCTTTCACTATAGATTCTTACTGTCTCATTTCTGGAAAATTAAGATTCTGGTCAGTGACTTAAAGTCATACTTGGTTTGAAGCTGTGACAATTCTGCATCTATCCCTAGTAATCATGGTGTTACTGAATATACCAGTCTTGGCCTCCTTTAGAGAATACTGTCAGTCTGGCAGGATATCAGAATTTGTTCCAGAATACATGGATCTGATTCTTGAGAAATGCTGTGGACTTTCTGGCTGAAGACCAAAACAGTTGGAAACTGAACTCAGCAATGAGTTAAAGCTGTATGTGCGATGCTTTGGAACTCCCAAGTTTCAGACAAGCAATGGATTAATAAATGCCAAATCTGCTATTTGATAACTGGCTAATTAACAATTCATATTTTTCAATGTCATAAAGAAACTTTATTTGACCCTACTGGTGGTAAAGCTGAGTTTTGTGGCTACACAATCCCAGAGAAAGAAAAGCTATGAAAGGTAAGCAAATCAGTTTGGTAGGCAAGTGTATAGTGGTGGATAATCCCCTTCTGAAAGTAGCTACCTTTGTGTCCTCTGCTGTATCGTACAGTGAGATCTGAAGCCTGTACACCTTCCTTCAGATGTGGTCTGGGAATGGTTCTAAACCTGAATTTTGAGAGCTCTGTTTATATGAAATTAATTGAAATAGATTTCTTGCTGGGGAATAAATCGTGTGTTACAGCACAATGTATCACATATATTCCTGCTCGGAGACTTACATTTTTGATATCTACAGTCTGAAAGCTCTGGTATTTATTTACATGCCAAGATACTCTGGTAATTTTAATTGTGTGTATATGCTACATGTCTATTTCTGTTTTCCCTTAAATCGCACAAGCAACTTAAACTGCCTTTCCTTTGAGGGGTCCATGCCTGTATTGTTTAGAGTTCAGTGAGATGACAGTCTTGTCAGAATATTGAAGCCAGAGGCATTTTCAGATTGGAATGGATTCAGCTAATCAAATAACAGTGTTGACTTTTCTGACACTGAAAAATTATGGTATATTGTAGGATAAATTGGACCTTGGCTCAGTACTGAGTAACACCCATAACTGACCTTGGATCATCTAATTTCTGTAGGAGTGTGCGAGGGGGAAGAACTGTGTATGTGAGAGCAAAACTTTATCAGAGGTTTGGAAGGTTTACTAGCAGGTGGGGTATAGGAGGGAAACAATTATGTAAGACTTGTGCTTCATAAAGTGTATACATTATGTATTTTTCCATTAATAACCACTGTTTTCTGTCATGAAACTTTAACTCTGACTAATCCAAGTTGCATCATGGTCCAGTCATAAACAATCAATTTCATAGCTGAAGCTATGAATATTAAGTAGTAGATATAGAGGTGTGTTTCATACATCTCCGATGTCAGAGCTACATGTATGTGGAGCTATATAAAGCCCTTTGTCATCAGCAACTCTGTGGAACTTCATTCTACGGAAGTACATCATTCCAATTAAGAGGTGGTACCCAGCCTTCCTTGCTACAGTCTGCTGCTTGTTACTGGCAAGCTCACAGACTGGCTCTGGACCTTGATGTGGTTTGATAATGTAATGGATAGTTCTGCCCACTGTGTAATTTGAGATGCTTTTTGGATGATCTTGAGCATGCAACCTAAACTGTGTGTGGGCTTGTTTGGTTGGGGTTTTTTTGTGATTTATTTTTTTGTGTCTGTGTTTGTAGTTGTGTGGTTATTTATCATTACTATTATTTTGTTGGGGGCGGGGTGTTGTGTGTGTGTGGTTTTGTTTTTTTCTTTGTTACATTTAACTTCTGGTCTTATGTCTTACAACTAAGTTGCTTTTCTAAGGGTTTAGATTTGGCTGTCCTTGCATGGGATTTACTGTTTGTTCTTTCTGTTAAGAAGTAAATTATTTGTAGCATATATAACTTCTAACTTTTGGGCTGAATTTTTTTAATGTGTAGAAACCCTAATGTGAATCAATAAAAGGGATGTTATGTATCTGTCAGATACAAGTACTTTATCCATTCAGGTGTCATTTCTCACACAGAACTCAGTTCCAAAGCCTACTTATCCTGAATTCTCTGTAATGAAAGCAAATGAATAATCTGGTAAATGGTGTCAAACTTCTAAAATTTCAAGGAGTTGTGAGAGGAGCTAAAGGCTGAGGTCTGGGAGGAGTTCCACAGGCACTGAGAGGGATTAGTGCCTTCATACACCAAGGGGGTATCACTTTGCCTTTTGCCATGGGTGGCTCCAGTAGCTCATCAAAGAAAGAGACTGGAAATCCTCAGCTCAGTGTTGACAGTGCTTTACAGAAATAATAGGTCAGAAACAGGGACAAATGTTAAGAATTGACATGTTTCTTTGGATTTCTGTATCTCCTCTGTTAGTAATTATAGCTGCATGTGGGCGTGTGTGTACTTCAGCTGTTACCTAAACTGTAGATCTGAATCATAAGGCAAGAATATCCTTAGCAGAAATGTGGCTGTGTTTGAAGTACTTGGCAGAGTGAAGAGATCAACACTAGTAACAGCTCCTGGATAAACTGGTCTATATGGTTCTTTCTCTGTGATGCTATAATGTCAGGTTTTTTTCCCATGTAATAAATGAATATCCAAAACACATTCTGAATTAGGTGTCAGAAATGTAATCAGAGTGTAAAAGCTTATGTGGTAGACTTCACAAGCCCTTAAGTTTATGACTTGTGTGTTTAGAGACTGATACAGCCGTATTCTTAAAGGAAGTGCAGATATGAATGGGTGCATTTAAGGATTCATAGCATTAACACTGTACAAAGTGGTGACAAAAGGTATAAAAGGCTCCAAACCCATGATCCAAATCAATTAGACTCTGAAGACATCTAGAAAAAAAAATATGGAAATTAATATGGTTCTGTGTAGCATCTTGTATGGTCCTGTGACTGTTCATGCCATGCCCATGAACTTTGTCTAGGTCCTAAGACTCTAGTGGTGAAGATGTTAGAGGATATGTATTTTGCAGGACTGGGGGAGGTGGAAGTCTGTAACAATATCAGCCCTAGAGAAAGCATAAAGATATTTGGGTTGCCTATGGGGCAGGCATACTGTCTGTGCAAAATAAAGACAACAAAGTAAAAGGTAACTTTGTGCCAGATGAAAAAAAAAAAAAAGACTGAATAAAAAAAAAAGAAAAAAAAAAAGATTTCTATGATCAACAACTTCACTGGAGAAAAATGACAGTCTCGTAAAAACTAAAATACATGAAAGTATGCCATACACACTAGAGGGTGAATGAAGACCTCCAAAAAATATAAAGCAACTGTAAAAAATACAGAAAAAGAGAAGTATCTTCTCTTGTGGTGTGGTTTCAGGTTGCTTAATCAAGAACTGTATCTTCCTGTTCTTTTTTTCCTAGCAAGGGCAGAAAGAATCTCTGATAGAATCATGTAAATCAAAGGGCATGATTGGGAATGGGTGTGTACTGCCAGTGGTGGAAACAAAGCCTCTGTGCAGATGGCCTCGTGCTTTCAGTGGGCTTGTAGGATCAAGAGGTTTAGGGACTGAATCACTGCCCGCTTCATGTGGAAAATCCTCATTGCTTCTTTCAGATAAGATGATACTGTGGAAATCTTCATGGCAACGTGATGATATTCTTCCCCTTGTTTTACCCTGCAAATTCTACTCAATGCAGAACAGCAGGATTTGGTCTGAGGTCATTAGGAGCAGACAACAGTTCTTTATTCCTAACCCAGTACAGAAATACATAGCAACCTTTGAAGGTATGCTTTACAATGTATTTGCTTCCTTACCCTGTATGTTCACTCTCACAGTCCATTTTCCTTTTGATTGTTCAAGTTGGTACAGTAAAATGATTTCTCTAATTTGCATTACATTTCTCCTAGATGCACTTAATTTGAATAAAGTCATTTGTAAGCAAAGCTAAGAGAGCTACCATCAGTCATCTGTAATGTATCAGTAGATTTAAAAAGCCTCCAGCTGGAATCAGACTTGATCTGGTCGTTGATATATCTACTGTATTTGGGTCACAGTATGTCCATGATGAAGTCAAATAGTAAGATGATAGTGTAAGAGGAAGACTAATCACTTACCTAAATACAATTGAAAAGATGGCTTATGTACAAGCGTACAAGCCATTGGTTTTCTGCTCTTGGATAAATGCATATAACTTTTTTTCTTTTTTTATCCCAGGCTTAATCTCCTAATGGTCTTCACAGAAGGTGATTACCTTTTAGCTTGGTACAGATTTGATTGGACTTCTGTTTCAACTGCAGTGAGCATAGCCATTAAGATAGAGTCAGGTTGTCAAACCAAAATGTAACAGTCCTCTTAGGGAGTGTCTTTTTTTTTTTTTTTTTCTTGGTACTAGAAGTCTCCCTAGGTTACATGTAGTCAGCCTTTTGTGCAGATTTAGTACTGTCCTAGAGTTTTGAAGCATCTTTTAATATAAAAAAGCATGTGATGTTAAGGTTAGATTATTTATTTATTTATTTTTGGTTAGAGAAAACGCATATATGTTTTCTGAACGTGAGGTTGACACATCCACAGCTCAAGAGTGATCACAGCACTACTGTTTATGTGAAGCTGCACATTGTTATCCAATATATGACTAATTCGTTTGTTTACCCTTCTTTCACCCAATTCAGCTTTTTTAACTATGTAACAAGCATGTTTTCTCACCTTTTTAGTAGTGCTTGTAAAATCACTGCAGATTTGCATTATGATTGTTACACAAGTTGCAGTAAACTTTTGTCAAAGATTTAAACTGGGATATGAAGAAAATGGTAATAGATGCAACTACAGTGTTTATTGAGTAGAGAAATGCCAGAAGAAAATGTTATATGTAAAGTAGCATATTTGTAGGTGTCTCTTCCTTTATATATCCTTCTTGGTATTATGTACTGATTCTGTTTCTGGTTTTGAACTAAATGAGTACCTCACTTTAAAATCTTAAAATTTATAGTATCACCAGTGATTTTTATTTTTGCCAGTACAAAACTAGTAGACCATGAAGCTCTTGCAGTAAAAGCTTATATAGCACAGCTACAGCATCTAAAAATCTAATTGGGTAGCCCCTTTTACAAGGGCTTGTAGTGATAGGACAAGGGGTAATGGCTTCAGACTGAAAGAGGGTGGATTTAGATTAGCTATTACACAGAAATTCTTTACTGTGAGGGTGGTGATAGACTGGAAAAGGTTGCCTGGGGAAGCTGGGCATGCTCCATCACTGGATGTGTTCTAGACCAGGTTGGATGGGGATTTGAGCAACCTGGTCTAGTGGGAGGTGTCCTTGCTGATGGCAGGGGGCTGGAACTAGATGATCTTCAAGGTCCCTTTCAACCCAAACCATTCTATGATTCTGTATCAAATCTGATATTAAGATTGATTTCACTGTCAATATTTTGATTTTTTGGGGGAGAAAAAAAAAAGAGTTAATAGAATTAATTGTGACAACTGCAAATGAATAATGCTTGATACTTCATTTAAGTAAAAAAAAAATTAAAAGGCGGTCAAAAATTCATATACATTGAATACTTTTTGAGTAAGTTAGGTAGTGGAAAACTGTTCAATTTGTAAGGTTTGTCCATAAAATGTGTACTTGAGAGCACTAAGGAGCTGTTCAGCCTTCTTTGCAGGATGAGCTTAAATGAAGTTGTTTTTTTTACTTGGAAAGTAAAAACTGAAAGGAATTGCGTTTCACTTTATGGTTGAACACATTTGAAAAAGCAGAAGAGATTGTGCGAAAGAAACAGGTAATATAGTACATGAACAGATAGATTGAAGATGTCTATGTATATATAAAATTTGGCAACAAACAGAAATGGAGAGGGGAAACTTGGAAACATGTTTCTGGGTTTCATACTAGTAGGACCATTCAGGGTGAAAGGTCTAAGTATTTTTAAGAAAAATTCAGAAATTCAAAAATGTTTTAGATAAATGAAAAAATTGTGTAAGAGAGTACATTAGGTATTTGCCTTGAGCAGCACAGGTTTGTATTTGCTGACATTCCTACATCTGTATTTTAGGAGGATATTGCCAAAAGAAACCAAAAGACAGAAAACCAGAAGATTGTATCTGTATTGCAGTGCTGTCCAAGTTGCTCTGTAAACAAATAAATAACTTCTACTTGCACTGTTTTCCTGGCTTGCATGTATGGAGCTGTAGAAGATATGATTGTAATTGCAAGTTATACGGAAGTCAACCTTGTTTGGTTGCTTCTTTTCTTTTTAATTTTTGTGCCCTTCATGCTGCATGTGTAGCCTGCTGATCCTTAATAGCATGAGAGCTGTGGGGCAATTGCACCCTTGTGTGTGGAACCTGTGCATTGTAGCAATAATCGTATTGATTGCGAAAAAGGAAGAAGCAAAAGATACAGTTAAAATGGTGGCAGAAATAAAGCTGTTTTCATCCCTCTTATCTTGTCACAGAATTAAAAAAATAATTATTTTGAGCCAAGCAAATCTTCCAAGCAAGAAATTATCATTTTAATGTTGTATAAATACATTCACTTTTATGTTACGTGGATTTTGTTGGGATTGGCAGGTGAGAGAGGCACTCGACTTCTAACAGTGCTTTGAAACAGATATTGTTTCCCTCACTACATCTTTTGTCGTTGCTGTGCTGATTGGCACCAAACCCACTTAGACATGACCAGAATCCCATTATCAGCAGCACTTTTCTAAATAACCGTATTTGCCTCCTGCTTATGTTTTCTGTATAGGCTCAGCCATAGCACCAGATAGGCATCACTTGTCAAGTATAGCAGCACTTACTATGCTTTATTGTACATCTCTCTCCTACCCCTATTGCAAAGGCTGTGACTGCTTGTTTGTAACACTGCTTCCTGAAGAAATTTTGACCCTCTAGGGAGAGGATTTGCACATCAGAAAATAATGGCCTATGTTATCAAATGAAGCAGCCCTTTCTGAATGGAAGATTACATTGGGAATTACAGAGACTATTGAAGACACTGCTTCAGTGTAGTGGATTGGTCACAAGTCAGTTCTCTGGCACGTTCTCTCTTCTCTGTCCCTCTCTACAATCTCATCAGCTCTGTCCCACTGCCCTTGGTGTTTCCTCACTGATTCCTCAGAACATCCATTCCTGGCAAGCTAAGCCATGCCCTGTTATCTCAACTACAGGTTTATGATCCCTTCTTTGATCCCCAGTCTTTTCATCAGTATTGCTTTACATACCCACTTTCCCAGTATTACCCCTGGCTGGGTTGTATTTAAACTCGTTAAATTGAATGGTGACAGGAATTACTTTTACACTGAAATTTTATACTGAATGAACACAGAATCATGAAGCTGAGACTAACTTGGTGGTGTTACCTGCCCATGGGTATCCTGGAAGGTGTTTGCCTTAACTTAAGGAATCTGAGTTGGGAACACTCTGATATCATGAAATGATGTATTCCAGTACTTCATGACTCTTCTCACAATAAATTTGTTCCCTTTAAAAATCTAACCTTTATGATGCTGCCATTTAACCACACTCCCTCTGCTACTGCTCATATCACAGATCTGAAGAGTAATAGCTCGTCCTCCTTGCCTCCAAAGCAGCCTGTAAAGGTTGTTCTTCCCTCCTGTGCATTCTGAAAAGACCCTCTAAAAAATACACCAATATAAACAATATATCATTACAGCAGGTCCCCAAATCATTTATTAAAGTTAAGAAAATAGGTAGAATTCTGTAGAAAAGGAAAGTTTTGATCCATAACCTTTTTCTACCATGGTATTTCTTTATGTAACTTATGATATATTTTGCTTCATCTGATGATTTTAAAGAATCTTGCATTTATATTATACTTATCTTTAAGGTTGTATAATAGACATGAAATATCAGATGAAAACCCATACCTGTTTCTCAATATTTTTATAGTTTCTGCCTCTATAGTTTGTACATCAGTGGATTCACTCAGACTTATCTTTTAAATTCTTATTGTGTAGATGAAATAGTAACATTTCTTTATGGTTTGTAGATACCACTAATTAAGTAATATGCTAATAACTCCAGAAATGTGTTGTCCAACAGACTCTGACTGTTGCCAAATACAATCCAATTAGGTCCTGTTTTACTGTCAAAACAAGTTAATGAAGTGTTTCTTTTTAATGCAGTCAATATTTTTTGATAGAAGGAATTTCACTGGATTTTTTTTTGAGCTTTCCTTCTCTTCCAGAAACCAAATATAGCTTTATTTTCCCCGTATACTTAAGTGAAGGACAGTGAAACAGTGTTGCAATTCATAGATATTGCAAAATAATAGCTGACAAAAAATGCAGACTTAAAGACAAAAGTGCTGTTATACTCAAAAGAAAACACTCCTCTTCAGATGTAATAATTTGCTAATTTATTCAGTCTATTCATTCTTTCTATCTAAAGGTCAATGTAGTAACTGTTTTCTTCTCACTTTTATAAACTTTTGTTTCCAAGCTCACTCAGACAAAAAGAAACTTTCAGTGAATGAAATAGCCTTCTTATATATGCAAAGAAAATGGCATGGAAAAATGGCTGATCTGGGATTTAGAAATATCTTTATTTATGCTTTTAAATAGAAGCTATATGCAAAAGTCTGTATAACTTTGATGAGATCATAAAAGATAAAATGCTGTTACATGTTTGCAGGCAAGTCTGGCACATAATCATTCTGATAAGGGGAATGTGCATCAATGTAATCCTTTAAAATAATCTCCAAAATAACTCTAATCCTGAAAATAACTTTTTTGAATTTGTAGAAGGATAAAAAAAAAAATAAAAATAAAAGAGGAAGGGGTATTAGCTGAAATGCTTATAATACAAAAACAGAGTAGATAAAATATGTTAAAGCCAGGAGAGCAATAACTATTTTTTTTTATGCTAAAACAATATTTGGGGGGGGGGGGGGGGGGGGGGGGGGGTGG
>JANHFX010024581.1:0-26677 GCA_027560015.1 Chloroceryle amazona | reverse complement strand
CTTTGATAGGTGGCGGAGCGGGGGGGGGGGGGGGGGGGGCGAGGGGGGGGGGAGTGTTGTGAAATGTAACATAATAGAAGCTATACATGATGTTAATATAAGGCATTTTGTGGAAATGTAAGCACATATGGCATGTTGAATGCAGGCTTTTTTCCTGAAAAATGAAGTAGAAATCTGCTTTTTCATAGAAAACAGTGAACTACCTGGAATTCAAAAAGCTTTTAAAAACAGTATCTGGAATGCTGTTACACTTTAAGAAGTAGCAGCTTTGAATTATCACCAACTGAACCAAGATCTAAGGGACAGTAGTGCCTGATATTCACTGACCTCATTCTCTTCCTGTTCCTGAGACTGTGGCTGGCATATTTGTATTTATATTACTTTCCCTGTCTAAATACCATAAAATACCTGAAGTTTTAAAAATCCCTCCTTAGTGAATGAAAAAATAGTTTGAAAAATAAAGCCTAAAATACTTCTATGGCTGCATCCCTTTCTAATGCCAATGATCTGATTAATGTTTGAGGTTTTCCATGACAATGGAATACAGTGGTATTGTGCAAGTAATAGACAAGCTGTTTATTAGGGGCTGTCACATTTTCAGTCACCATGGGTGCTAAACAATTGCTTACAAATCAGATGATGATACAAAAGATTTTATCAATGTTAAAATTCTTTTTATATTTTAGTCTAGGTATATAATTTTACTACTTATGATTCAGAGCACAAGTTTCTTTCTCTGCCAGATTTCAATGTTTTAGAATTTTTAGAACCCTCCAGAAGAGGGAATGATGTGTCCGATGCTGTTTAACTTATGGTCAGATTTCAGAGTTGGCTGGCATTTCCTATGCTGAGGGAGTAGGGACTGTGGTTTTCAGTTCTTTTAGGGGTTTTGGGATGCGTATATAATTTAGTTCTTTCTGATTAAGATGTTACAGTGAATGACCTCCAGCTTTATTATCTTTCACTAGTTGTTCTACAGTAGTTTGTAGATGGACATCACAATTGCATTCATCCTGATTTTCTTCAACTTTCAAGCTTGCTTTCATCTTTCACAAGACAATTTGTACAGCCTCTCTTAGCGTATGACTATCTTTCAAATGTGCAGTTATTTCCATGTTAGTCATTGTACCTAAATATGCAGGGATAAGCCTATATAAAAATTATGGTATGTTGCAGGGTTTTTTACTTCCTAATGATAATAAGTAATATTCTAATATGAACAGATGATAATCTAAAGTGTTTGCTATTCAAAGGTAATAACCGTTTAACATGAAAGTAGCAGCAACAGACATTCATAAAATTACAGTACTATCCAAACTGAAAAGTTTTGATAATACTTACTAAAATAAGGTGGACAAAGACACATTTGTGCATCACACTTGCTCAGTGGCATATGTCAGGAACATTGTGCTGACGTTGCAATCAAAATGAACCTCAGTTATTTTGCACTCTCACTGTAGTTTCACACACAGTATTTCACAACAGGAACTGACTAATGTGATAATCTCACACTAGAGGTGCAGTGCCAGCCTTGAAATAAAAGGTGGAGTGCAGTGAGCTCCCAATGCGTGCAGCCAGTTAGCACATTTTCTAATGAGGTCTTGCTGTCATGGGATGAGAGGTTTATTTTCCTCAAACTAAAAAATATTCAGACTCGTTCAAGGTTTGGTTCTTGAGAGCTGCTTTATATTTCCTGAGTCTGGAACAATTAAGCAAAATGCCTGTCATGTTATGGAGTCTTAAGATACTGATTCTAGGTAGAGCAGCATGGATTTTACTTTCATATTGATTAGAATGGTAAAGATTAGAAAATATCTCCGGTATGTAGATCTGAGGGGGTTTTGCCTTCCTCCTACACCATTTAATTCTTTTTTACCCCTCCCCCACCTTTAGTTAATAAAGGATATAAACCTGTTTTGTGTATTTAGTGTTAAAATTAAACCAAATTTCATTATATCAAAACTTGGTAGCATATCAGTGTTCCCCCAACCCATATGGAATTCTTGATATTTTTTTTTGTGCATATAAATGTATTAAAAAAAAGAAACCAACCACGTGGAAATGTCACCTATTTCTACATCACAGAAAGATGCTCAATTCAATTCGACCTTATAATGAAGGACAGTCCCCTTCTGCAAGCATTTACTTGTGATTTAGTGAAATACCTATAACAAAAGGATAAGGGGACCTGTAGTAGCTCTGGCTCATACGCTGTTTTCCCTTTGTACAAATAGTGCCTTTTAGGAAGTTTTCCTTTTTTAAACTACCTTTGGACTCTGCATAAGCATCCCCTTTCCCTCCAAAGCAACATCTTCATGAGCTGTCCATTCACACTTTTCTACTTCACAGTTCTGTAAGAATCAATTATTTAGTTTCCCAGGTTATGTGTGGTGGCTTTTGGTACACACTGGGAAGCATGGATTTTGCTGGATCTTATGAAAGCATACACGATAATTTAGGGATAGAAAAGCAAGAATTTTATCAGTGTGCATTTTTATACACACTGATTAAAAAAGAGAGCAGTTATATCATATCAAAACAAAGGTCCATCTAACACAATATCCTTTCTGTGACCCTGTCTCTTCTGGATTCCTGGGGAAGAATAGGAAATGAGGGCAATAATGTAGTGACACCACCTGTAAATATTATCCCCACCTCCAGCAAATTGTCTCTTTCTAAGCCAATGGTAATCTCTTACTGTGTAATAACTATGGTTATGGAGGTAAAACATTAACAGTATTCTGCTGCATTTTGAGCATAATCACCTACAACAAGAAGTTGCCGAGCTGTTTTCTGGGTAGTGGCTTGAGGGAGGGTGTGCATCTTTGAGATGCAGCTCAATGCCTTTGACAGCTAGTTGTAACTCAAGGGCTCAAAGCTGTACAGGTATGAGACTTTCAGTCACTAGAGAGTAGCTCACACTGACTTGGGTTTGCTGCCTCGAGCATAAAGTACCTCTGTAAAGATAAGTCTATTGAATGGCATCATCTTTCTCTTCAAAACCTTCAGTTCCTCTCTTACCTTGTATTTTATGAATGTTAGCCTGTCATAATATATTTCAGTAAGAAAATTAATGTGGACACTGAAGCAGCAGTTCTTTTGGTAGCATTAGGTGGTATAGGAATGTGTATAGAGGCAGAAAAGTCTTCCTGAATAATAATTTTTCATCTTGGACAGTCTCAAGACTTTCTGTTTTGCCCCAAAGGTGGATGTGTTAGGGTATTTAAGATGGAGGTGCTCTTATTGGCTTGGGATTGACCTACAAAACCAGGTTTGACCTGTCCATTTTGTCCACCTCTTCAATAAACTGCTAGGAAACCTTCTTAGTTGTTTTCCAGCACTCCATGGGCGTGTAATTTCATGTCAAGAAAACATTCCCTGTGTGAGTATTAAATCATCCAGCATCTTGGACCTCTCAAAATATACAGACAAAAGCAAACTGGACTGTAAAATTGTTATTGGTGCTAGAAAACCTACAGGGGCAGGGGTGAGAGACCTTAGATTGATTCCTTTATGCATCTGTCTAGCAGAGAGGGATGGGAATGAGGGGACTTGCTGGCAGCAACGTGTGTGTGTCCCCATGAGGCTTTGATGGTTTCAGTCAAGGGTTTGCAGCAGTGGTCTCATTCTTCTTCTGAAACGTATGAATGGAATTCTTTTTGAGTAAGTGAAATTTTTAAGCAATTAAAAATGCTATTGCAAAAAATGAAACCTCTTTTGAGATGTTTATTCTCAATATGTAAATATGATGGAATCTTTTACTCTATTATCTCCGCTTCGAAAGTTGTTCTGACACACAGTGTGAAGCAAAGGCATTATGTATATTCCATGAACCAAAAATGCACTGAGCCGGAATATGAGGGCCCTTGATTTTGTTACCGATTCTTTGAATTCTGTGTGTTCAAACAAAGAAAAAATAAAAATAATAATAATAATAATTAAAAAAAATCTTGAGTTCTGCAGGACCGATAAGTTATCTCTGGGCAAGTGTTTTGCTCTCCACCAATGCCAGTCCCAAGCTGCAACCTCACACTGTACTCCCAACCACTGCCATTCTCATTTTATTAATAATAACAATTGCCTTCAACATTTGCCATGTTTTCAGTTAATAAGCTCTAAGGTCCATACATACCAATAACCTCATCAAAAGTTAGAGTAATACCAGGAATTATTAAGCACCACTAGATAGAAGTAGGCTGCGTGCATTGAACAAAGTTACATAAATAATCTTCCTCCATTATTACCATTTTATGTATGATAGAAATTGCCCCTTTAACTTCCAGAAGGGAAGATACGTATGTATTTGTCATTTATATTGAAAAATTAACTAAAGGTCCCAGTTAGGATTGAGATGCTCCCAGTAGATTTCTTTTAAATCATGCAGTACATTTATTGGGAATGGCTTTTATCATTTGATAAAAGAGCATATACCTGAATAATGGGGGAAAGAAAAAAAAAAATCTTATTTTTGATCTTGACATTTCTAGGGCTTTACAATAAGATAATGGGTCAGTCTTTTCAGTCTTTTTATGCTAGCCATGTGTTTCTTGGAAACTAAAATCAGGACATCTGTCTGATGGTTGTTGCAGCACAACTGAAGTATGGCTATTCTGTGTTAGAGAAACTGCTTTTACTGGTTTATTGTTTTCAAATCTTTGTTTGGAAGCTTTTAGAGAAACAAAGAGAAGCCCAAGAATACTTAGAAGACACCATTTTATTACAAACTGTCTCAAATAATTTGTAATATCTAAAGAAAATGTCGGGTTATTTTATATAAAATCTCTTGCATTTCTATTCAGACTTCATTCCTGTTCTGTAATATGGTTAATATATTTAGTTGCTGGTAGTGAAAAGCCTGTTGGCTGTAAAGGGTTTTTGAAGTGAAACATGCTATTAATATTGAATTTGCTCAGATAAGTGTTCCATTTTTTACAGAGAAATTATGAAAGCTTCTGATATCATTCCTAGTAATAGAGGCAAGGTCTGTAAGCATGTGGATTAGTGACTGAAACCAAGGTCTTAAAGGCCACCAAGGGAGTAGTAGAATCACTGTCTGAGTTTCTATTGTTGAATTTTAGCTATTAGTGTGTGAATTATTGAAAAAGGAAAGCACTACAATTGTTGTTTTTTTTCCAAATCTCTCACTGTAATATGTGCATTTTGTCTGCTTATTCAAAAATGGAAACATACCTTCAATAAAAGCTATTGCTTTAAATACATTTAATTCAAATTTATTAATCAGTATAAATATAATATGTTACTTAATAAAATAGTGCTCTCTGCAGCTTTAAATTAGTAGTTAGTTATAGATAGCACATTTTGTATTTTACCATTCATTAGAAGGCAAGAAAACAAAATATTCCCGATAGCATCTTTCAATCGTTTTTTTTGTGTGTCATATTTTACTCTCTTAACATGCATCGTAACAGATTTATTGGATAATAGTAATAGAGTGCTCCAAATGCACTTCTGCTCACAAAATGTTTTCTGGTCCATCAATGGTGTTTTCACTTTTACTTTGAGATAACATCTAACTTAAATTCAATTCTGGCTTTTCAACTGGTGTCTAATGTTACTGTACAGTCAGGTGCTGTCATCCCAACACTAATGGGGTCTGACAACAAAGCTTTATTAAGGCACTAGGAAGGATGAGCAGCATCACACCCTAATCACCGATAGCAAACACAGGGTCATAAGCGATGCCATGACCCCGGAGAACTGCCAGGACTGCTTGGTGTCTGGGTCATCTGGCAGCAACAGCTGATTGTGCATATGTCTTTTGCATGTGGGTTAGAGCCAGGCCTGCCTCTTGGCTCCAGTGGAGGCAAGGCAATTGGAGGAAATGTTACCTTATGCCAAGTGAGCAGCATGCTGCCTATGCTGCAGATGTCAAGCAGAGGGGAAAGGGGTTGGCAGTCAGGGTAGGGTGTCAGGACTAAGAAAACAGTTAACTTGTATGAAATTTTGTAGGTGCTTTGAAACAAAACATCACACTAATGTTTATGTGAATTGTGCAATTACTGTTTTGAAATTGTGCAATTACTGTTTTGAAAGGGATTTAAGGTTCTTGCTCAACTAAGGCAAGATAATTTAAGTACTAACAGCTGCAGAAGCAGCTAAAGCAGCGACATTTTTGCATGTGAAATCCACTGTTTTGAGCTCTTGTCCTTTTCTGTTTCGAACATTTCTTCCTGCCTTCCCTGTGGTCACGGTACCTCAACTCCACGCACACTTCTCATTGACTATTCTCTACAGTTTTCCATTTCCTCTCTTTGACGTAAACCTTCTCAGGAAAACCTAGCAAAGCAAACAGTCAAGCAAACAAATTAATCCAACTAACATGCTTGCAGACATCGCATTGTTTATTCTGCACAGAGATTACACACATCTGCCCTGAGCCTGATCTAGCTTGTGAACTCCATGGGGTAGCACCTGGACACTTTAGTTCTCTGAAGCTGCACAATGTCTAACAGAGTAAATTCAGATGTGATTGGTCCTTAGGCCAATAAATTAATATAAGCAAAAGAGTGCATCTTCCAGAAAAACACCTAGTTTTATGGAGAGAATGCTATCATGGTGATTTGTTTGAAAGGTTGAAGAAGAAAGAAGCCTCATTTCTGATTTAATTTCTTTTTGTCTATTTTATAATGACCATCTCTGATAAGATTGACACGGTCTTGTGCTGTTCTAGGGAATTTCTGGTCAACTGGCATGTAGTCAGGTTTCTTACTGCTATAATGTCCTACTCTGGAGTGGCTTTATTCCCTTTAAAATTCAGAACTGGAAGGAGAAATGCAGAGCTTGCTAATTAAGCAGAATGCAGTGATTTGCATATAATAAAGTGATAAGTGTTGTTGGTAGTATAGTTTATTCTCTTTGCTACACAGATGACTTTTTTTATTATTATTTCAGCAGTACCATACTGGTTTGAGCTTTCATAAACATACATTAACCTGATGTTGAACAAATAATTGTTGCACCATTCTTAGTGTGTCCGTTCTCTAGATGACTTTGACTATTTTTCTTTCCAGGTAAAAGAAGCATCCTAGATAGTATAATAATAAGGAAGAAAAAAAAAAGGGGTGGGGTGGTATTGAGGATGCACTAATGAGTTCAAAGTATATAAGACAGATTTAGGCTCCTGTATTTGATTTATAATTAGCTTGTTATATTTGCATATAAGCCATATTGTTAGGCAGCCACAAACTTTATATTCTAAGTGGGAGCAAGAGCTTCTCCAGTAAAATTGGAATTGAGTCAAATTTTACATTATAATGGAGACTTAGGCCAAATGCATGTGTGTCCCTTCTAGGTCAAAATTTGGGCTCCTGAGTACAAAAAGGACAGTGAGGCATTAGTGAATATCCAAAGAGGGCAACAAAACTGGTGAAGGGTCTAGAGCATGTGACTTTTGAGGGGGGGCAGAGAGAGTTGAGAATATTTAGCTTGAAGAAAAGGAGGCTTAGAGGAGACCTTATTGCTGTCTACAACTACCTGAAAGGAAGCTGTAGAGAGGTGGGGGTTCATATGTTCTCCCAAGTAACAAGTGAATAGAACAAGAGGAAATGGCCTTAAGTTGCGCCAAGGGAAGTTCAGATTACATATGAGGAAGAATTTCTTTACCGAATGGGTTATCAGGTACTGGAACGGCTTGCTCAGGGAAGTGGTTGAGTCCCCATCCCTACAGGTACTTAACAGTCATGTAGGTGTAGAGCTGAGGGTCATGTTTTCTCAAGGTCATCTGAAGTTAATGATTGGACTAGATGATTTTAAAGGTTTTTTCCAGTCTAGAAAATGAGGTGATTCTGTTCTTCTGTAGTGCATCTGAAGAGAATGAGAGAGATTTTATGGCTGCTAATGTAGCCTGGATAATTACGTCTTACATGTTCTCCAGAAAAATAAGCAATGGCTATAAGATCACTATAAATATCCTTTGAGATGCTGAAATTCCCATGACAGCCTTTTTTTCTTTATTTCTTACTGAGCCCAGTGAACATTTTCACGTTGATTAGATTTAAAAATTATTAGGAAAGACCTTTCAGTCACTCTTACTCCTTTGTAAAGAGTCTCCTTGAAAGAAAATGTCCTTTCTGTTTTTCAGAGCCTTTTGAAGATTTTTTTTTTTTTTTTCCAGTATAATTCAGGTTGATAAGGATCTTTGTATCACCTATTTGGCAAGAGGGAGAGTGTTTCTTTGTCCAAGCCTAACCTTCCTTCTCTACTCATTATCTCTGGTGAGAGCTGTTTTAATTGAAATCATCCCTTCTCAAAGATATCTCCAACCCAGTTCATTATTGATTTTGAAAGATCTGACCTATTAAAAATTCCTTGCCAATGAGTTAACCTTCTTACCTGAAGGTGAAGTAAAATAGAGAATGACATTTCTAATTTCCTAAGTGATGAAGCCAAAGGAGCTGTGCCAAAGTGGTATAATGTTAGCTCAGACTTTTAAAAGGATAAGATTTGTTATTTAGCTTGATGAGCCTTCTTGGGTTGTACAATAGATCTTCATGCAGGTGCAGTTGCTTTCTGGAATGGCTTTCAATTGAATCTTATATCGCAAATTGATGCTCTTGGATTTGTCTCTTTCTTGAGGTTCTGTTATAAAGTTACACCAAGGAATTCAGGTCTAATCCATCATTAGCAAAAAATGAAGACTGTGAAGTAGACTATTTAGATACCTAGACATTTGATTGGCCTGACATCACAGCATCATTTCAGCAGTTTTGTTGAAGTGGGCTCTCTTGACACTTTTTTCAAATACATTTTTCCTAATTCCAGCTGCAGTGGCTTATTAATAAGTAGACAAACAGTATCTTAAAATTTCTACTAGTGCGACTGAGTATAAATGTTCATGACTGTTTAGATATATAGATTTCTTCCGATACTTATTTTCTTCTTTAAATCAAGCTTGCACATGAACTGTTTCTCCATGCAGAATATGAGCTTCTTGTTTATCTAATATTTTGAAGTAGAGAGAGGAAGAATTTTAAGAATGAATATATGTGTATAAGTACACATTGTCCAATGAAGCTTAAACAAGGAGATTTAACACTTGTGGTAATCCATAAAAAGTGCATTATAAAGTCTTCTCTATGTATGATTTGAAACTTTTCTACTATTTTGTATCTGTCACATTTCTTTCTCTATTCAGCTGGAGTTAGTAATTGTAAAAATATTTAGGAATTAATTTCTAGTGTAGTTAATATTTAATGAAGTGGGACTATGTTACACATTTTAAATTTATGAGAATAATCTCTTAGTTATTTTTTTTTTTAATTCTGTAGATGATTTTCATAGTAAATTATTCTTTCTGACAATTTTCTGATACAAAATCTCTGTTGTAGAATTAAATAGCCATTTCTAGAAAGGTGCAGACTTTAGTATAAAGTCTGTAATTCATGAACCCAAACCTTCAGCAAATATAATTTTCATACTGTCTACTTTCTGGATATATCTACTCATGAATACATAATGTCTTTTATTCTTTATATAGTGATTTAAACTGTGGCATATTGAAGTTTTGTAAACTGAGATTCTGGAAAATAAGTAAACAAATACTACTTTTGTGACTGTTGTGGTTGATATGCGTATGTGCATATTTCACAGAATCAGAGAATGGGGGAGGTTGGAAGGGACCACTGGAGGTCACCTTGTCCAAACTCCCTGCTCAAGCAGGCCCACCTACAGCCAGTTGCCAGGGCAGTGTCCAGACAGCTTTTGAATTACCTCCAGGGATGGACTCTCCAAGTTGTCTGTGGGACACCTTTTCCAGTGCTCAGTCACTCTCACAGTCTGTTTCCTGATGTTCAGAGGGAACCTTCTGTGTTTCAGTTTGTGTCCATTGCCTGTGGTCCTGGAACTGGCACTAACATACAGACACTGGCTTCAACCTCTTTGCACCCTCTCTTCAAGTATTTGTATGCACAGATGAGATTCCCTGTGAGTTTTCTCTAACCTTCCCTTCTGTATTTACATTAGATAAGATATTCTGTCTGTACTGCTTTGTGTTTGTATTCTGTGGAAAATTAAATAGGGCCAAGTTTTATCTCAGAGGTTGATAAAATGATTCCTAAGTTTTTTGCTGACAATCAGAATTTGGTGACAGTGAAGATGCTTTAAACCATGTTTTTGTAATGTATAATAGGTGCCTTTAAATATCCTGCAGTGATGTGAATTTTACTTATTTTAGCATTTGCATGCCTTTCATAGAAATATAGTTGGTAAAAGAACTACTATCCAGCTTATTATCTTTACTGGATGGGCTTTTAAAATTGTGACTGATTATCTGAAAGAGCACCAACCAAAGGTATATTTCCTTTCTCCCTTTACTTATTTTAATAGCAGTGACAGGTGACACCTTTCTCTTCTTTACTATATTTTACTTTTTGCTGAGTTTCTGGAATAATTTTTCTTTCCTGTAGAATTCTGTGGGGTTTGTAGATTTCTTTTCTTTTTTTGCTGTTGTTTATTTTTGTTTGGTTGGTTGGTTTGGGGGGTATTTTTTATCTTTACAAGAATTTTGTCAGACCTACCTGTTGTTGGGATTTCTTTCATAACATTTCTACTTTTTAAAAAAATTTAGCCTAAAACAATAGGGTCAGAAAATATCTGACTAATACCACATGATGAAAATTCTGTCATATTTTGCTTTCTAGAGGTTTTCACAATGTCTTATGAAATCCAAGGCTTACAGTTTCCTAGAAGGCTGAATGAGGACCTGTTTAGAGGTGAATAGAAAGGAAATCTGTCTTCTTTGAGGACAGGAAAATAGTAGTGACATAAAATAATTCTGGAGGAGTATTCAGTGACATTTCTTACTGCTGAACTTTGGCACAGTTTCCAAAGCAGCAGCAAATGAATAGAAAAGATAAAAATTCATTTCCTGTGTTTGCCTTTTTGGAGAGTAGCATGCAGTTTGCCTGATAACGTGTTCCTTCCTTAGCTTCATAGCTTCTCATATTTCAAGTCCTCTAATGCCTTCTCCATCTCTCACCTTCTTTTAACTGGTAAATTTGCCAAGGTAACAATGAAGTAAATTCTTCCAAATCGACAGGTCTAAGGTGATACTAAAAAAACCCCAGAGTTTTACCCACTGTATAACGATTCGTCTGTCCAGATAAAAAAGAGGTGTTATTTCCTAGTAGCATCTACTAAAAGATTCTGCTGCTACTTATGAAATGACCTCTGTGAATTAACTTTAGTAATCAAAGGTAGTACTAATAATGGAAAGGTAAGAGGGCTTTCTGCTAGAACAGAAGACTAAGACAGGGGTCGGTCACTGTACTCCTGTCTCTTTGATGGGTGAGAGGAACTTTAAGAAATGTTCTGGGGATTTCTGGTATGAGAGTACTCTTGTGATGCTCTCCTTTTACATTTTTGCAAGAGTGATCCATTGCATTTTTAAGAGGACATCATGGGTGCTTGTAAGATGGGTGCTCTGTAAGATAATACGAGATCATGTATTTTTAAGCAGAAGTCCCTGATGTGGTTAATGGGGAGTTCTCTTCAAAAGCCAGAGTTACAATATGGTCTGAGATACTGAAATGACTGCCTACATTAATATTTCATAGAAGGTATAACATTTCTAAAATAAAGATGGAAAAAATATTTGCACAGAATAGTGTTAGATATATTTTCAGCATCATAGAAATAGACAAAAATGCTTATATTAATACAGTTGTGCAACATATTTTCCAGATGAAGATCACTGTTTTGAATTAATTATCTGTTGACTGGAATTACTGATTGTTCCTAGAGTGCTCACATGAAGATATTACTTATTTTGTATACATTGCAGTTACAGGTTTTGTATGTTCTGACAAGAATTCTTCAAAACTAATACAGATCTAACCCTTCTGATAGACAGTGGCACCTATAGTTTGAGTACATCCACATGGCTTGGCTGGCTTTGGCTTTCTGTCCCATATTTTTAAACACTGTGTCTTTATAATGAAAGCACCACAATTTTAGGGGAAAGTTGCTATTTAAAAATTGAAAATAGGTTTCACAGGAATTCAACAAACTACAGATGATACTGAATAATAAATGAATGGAAGATATGCTTGGGAGAATGTACCTCAGCAAGACATAAAGTCTTACTGCACTTCAAAAGATTCATGACTGGATTGTTATTTTAGTCTAACATATAGGCAATTTAAATAATGAAATATTTAAGTGTAAGTAAAAATAAATATATAAATTTGACTCTTTATGTAATATTCTGTACTTAGAAGATGCATTTTATGAAACTTTCTTTTCTCCAGTGAACTAGAAAACCAAAATGATGACAAGTCCAGAAAGATATCCAAGTGATATTCATTAAGTAGGTCTCCTATTTTATGTTATTGCATTAGTGGCAAAGAAAACAATTATAAAGAATCCAGAGATAGGAGAAAACTTATTTGATCCCTAAATATCTATATTAGCTCTGTGGCCAAAGATGCAGAAGAAAGACACAGATGAGGAGTATGCATCCTGTGCTCTATGAATAAGATTTTTGTCAGGAGTAAGAAAAAACAGCAGCTTATCATCTGGGCCTCTTGCTTTTTTTAGTAAAACCGAGCTTTCAGTGCAACTAGGATTTAGGGCAAAGCTCAAGGGAAAGATATTGAGTAAACTGCGTGCTTCCAGAGAGAAAAATGACAGAAGATGTATTCCTACTGCTATTTACTACTTGCACACCTTTTTTTGTCAATATATCTAAATGGCCTTTAAATATTCATATTATTGTCTATGCCTTACACAGAAGAAACTGAATTGCAAGGAGACAGAAATAGTGTACATAGACTATTCTGCAGGTGAGCAGTAGGGCTGAAAGTACAACCTAAATCTCTTTGTCACTTCATGCAACTAAAATGGTTTTGTTTAACCAACTTCCCAATACTTTGTTTTATGGCAGACAGTCTTGCAGAATGTCTGAGCCTTTAAAAAAGTCAGTGCACAAAGATCCTGCATTTAATTTCTCACATTTGGTTCTAATAATCGAGTAGAAAAGCTGTAACCAGTCTCTGAAAAGCTGTAGCCTTGAATTTCTTCATATGTCAGTGAAGGTGTTTTTTTGACTTGTTTGCCCTTGGCTAATGTAAGCAGAGACTGAGATTACAAACCGCTGGGCTGACACAAGCTTGATGGCCTGTGTTGACAGATGTACCCTGTGGTTGCAGTAGCCTTGCAGCTAGCACTTCTGGCCATCATTGCCACAGCGGGAAGCTATGATGAGCAAGGGAGAGAAATAAAAAGGCAGAAAATGAAACAGAGGCAGAAAAATAAAAGCATTCACTTGCTCTTGATGCTAGTTGCAACAGAAATATTTTGTCTTCTCTTTTTAATATATCAGCCTGCACGTACTGAAGAAAATCACACTTAACAAACTGAATTGCAAAATTATTCATGATAGAAGTGTAAGTGATCTGATTGAAACTCCCTGTAACCTGTTCATTATGGTTGATTCTCATGGGATTGAATGAGACTCTGCATAGAAATAAACTCTGGTAATAGTACCCAGAAATGGGTACTGCAATGCATGCTGATGCCCAGGTGTCATGACGAGGGCTAGTGGTATTTCTTCAGTTGATGTAATTGGTGTTCTCTCTGATGAAAAGTGGAGGGCAAGCCTCAGCTGGTTGAAATAGTGCAAAAATCTGCATTTCCGTTTACAATCACTGAGAATCATTCTAGCAATGGGATTTTCAGGTTGAGTGAGGTGTTCTTTTAGCACTATTTCAGTTAAAATTTGATTTGTGATTTGTGAGTAAATTCAATGAAAAATGGCAGTGGGGAGAAAACAGTGAGGCTTGGTTGAAAACCAAGGGGAAAACCTCATCTTAACCTATACAAATCAAATCCACCTCTTTAATAGGCAGTGGATCCTGAATTGGTTTTCACAGTAATCCATCCTTTAAAATCAAATTCTGATGCAGAGCTGTAAAAATCTACAGGGACATAGGTAAGAAAAAATCATGTTGATGTTATTGTTGCTTATATAATTATAGGGCTTTCATTGTAAAATGTTAGTATTTACTTATGAATTCAGTCTGTATAATATTGGAAGTAACTATTGACTTCACAGATTCACTCAGAATTGCCTCTGATGTTCACAGGAATGTTTTTTGTTCTGTTTTTCCTTGCCCACACAATAAGAAAAAATATGTTCATGCTATGCTTACATTTCTGGTAGCCTTGTGTGGGGGAAAAAAAAATCTAAACCAATAGCATGTTTAGGAGTTTCTAACATGATTTCTAAAACTAATCTTCAGAAATCAATTGAAGAACACATGA
The DNA here is from genome assembly GCA_027560015.1 of Chloroceryle amazona. NCBI lineage: Eukaryota > Metazoa > Chordata > Aves > Coraciiformes > Cerylidae > Chloroceryle > Chloroceryle amazona. Next base: position 12,397 of record JANHFX010024581.1, on the reverse strand, counting down.
ATATTCTTTATCTGATGTCCATGTATAAATATAAATTATATTAGAGGGTTTATGCTAACATGTCTACCATGATGTGTGAGCTGGAAGTACACACCCACAAGCAAGCTCTACATGGAGAAACTTCGCCAGAAGCATACAGTGGAAAAGAAATGATGTGTGTTTGTAGTGGGTGACTGTTAAAGGACACCGAGTCATCCATCTGCCAAGCTGACTGGGTGTCACATGAGGTATTCTGCCCCTTGGGAGCTAAGATCCAAAACATGGCCAAGAGGATGGCACAACTTTTCAAAGGTACCAACTACTACCTACTATTGCTCTTCCATGTGGGTATGAATGATGCTGTGAGCCAGAATCTGGGCTGGTCAAGGAAGACTATAAAGTCCTGGGGGTGCATGTGAAAAGCTTTGGTGCCCAAGTTATCTTGTCCTCCATTTTACCAGTTAGAGGAAAAAGGGCAGCCAGAAGTAGATGAACAATGAATATCAACTCCTGACTACATGGAAGGTGCCATCACAAGGATTTGGGGGTTTATGATAATGAGAAATTCTTGGATGACTATAACCTGTTAGGGAGGGATGCAATACACCTGTCTTGAAGAGGCAAGGGAATCTTTTGCAGTAGTCTGGACAACTTGCTGAGGCAGGCTTTAAACTGAAGGACTCTGGGGGCGGACTCCAAAATGGCAACACATGCCATTGCATCCAACTTGGGGAATAATGCCGAGGAGAGCAGTGACAAATACTCCTTAGCAGCCTTCTTAAGGGAGAGGCAAAATGCCAACCACCTCAAGGGTGTGTATGACTATGGTGGATCTTCTTGAACCCCTCCAGGGAAACCTTCTTTCTTGACTGAAGCTCTGAAATGCCTGTAAAGCAATGCACACATTATGGTAAACAAGCAGGAAGAACCCTATATCTGGGTGCAGTCACTAAGCCATGATCTCATTGCAATTACAGAGACATGGTGGGATGGCTTGTCTGGTGGAATGCTGTCATAGATGGCTACATACTTTTTTAGGAAAAACAGGCCAGCAAGGTGAGGTAATGGAGTTGTTCTTCATGTTAGGGAGCAATTGGAATATATCAAGCTTGGCCTAGGATGGGATGTAGAACATGCTGAAAGCTGGGTAAGAATTAAGGAACAGGTTAATATGGATGACACTGTTGTGGGTGCTTACTACAGGCCACCTGATCAGGAAGAGGGAGACAATGAGACCTGCTACAGACAGCTGAAGGTAGCCTGACCTCTTCAGAGACCTAGTTGGAAGAATCCCATGGGTTAGGACTCTACAAGGTAGGGGGCAGGCAAGAGAGCTGGTTTATATTAAAGTACCACTTCCTCCAACTGCAAGATTGGTACATTCCTTTGAGTAAAAAATGAAGTAGAGAAGGCAAGAGGTCTGCATGGATGAGCAAGAAGCCTCAAACAGAAGAAGGAATTTTAAAGAATGTTTAAAAAGGGATTGGCCACTTGGAAGGAATATAGGAACATTGCCAGAGTTCATAGAGATGCAAGGAAGAAGACTGAGGACCTCTTGGAATTAAATCTGGCAAGGGATGAAAAAGACAATAAGAAGAACTTCCACGTACATCAGTAGCAAAAAAGAAAGACTAAGGGAGATAGGGGCCCACTGCTGAAAGAGACGGATGCCATAATGATGGAAGATGCAGAGGAGGTAGAGTAACTAAGTGCTGGCTTTGCTTCAGTCTTTACTACTAAGGCTGACCCTCGGGAACCCCAGACCCTGGGGGAAGAAAGTCTGGAGGAAGGAGGATTCTCCCTTGGTCAATAGGGATTGGGTTAGAGATTGTTTAGGCAAGACGGTCACCCACAAATCCATGGGCCTTTGTGGAGTGCACCCGTAAGTGCTGAGGGAACTAACTGATATTATTGCCAAGTCACTCTCCATCATCTTTGTGAGGTCACGGAGAACAGGAATGTTGCCTGAGGACTGCAGGAGAACCCACGTTACTCTAGTCTTCAAAAAGGGTAAGGAGGAGGACCCAGGAATTTACAGGCTGCTCAGCCCCACCTTTATCCCTGGGAAGGTGATGGAACAGCTCATTCTGGAAATAATTTCTAAGCATATGGAGGAAAAGTAGGTTATCAGGAGGAGTCAGCATGGATTCACCAAGCAGAAATCATGCTTGAACAATCTGACAGTCTTCTATGATGGTGTGACTGGCTCTGTAGGTGAGGGGAGAGCAGTTGATGTCTACACTGACTTCAGCAAGGCTTTTGACACAGTCTCCCATAACATCATCACAGGAAAGAAAGTTTACAAAGTGTGGGTTAGAAGAGTGGATGGTGAGATGGGTTGAGAACTGTCCAAATGACAGAGCTCAGCGTTGTGTTCAACAGCACAGAGTCTAGTTGAAGGCTTGTAGCTAGTGGTGTTCCCCAGGGGCCAGTTCTAGTTTCAGTCTTGTTCAACCTCTTTGTCAATGACCTGTATAAAGAGACAGAGTGCACCCTCTTCAAGTTTGCTCATGATAAAAACCTGGGAGGGAGTGTCTGAGACACCCAAAGGCTATGCTGCCATTCAGTGAGACCTGGACAGGCTGGAGAGTTGTGAAGAGAGGAACCTAATGAATTTCAACAAGGACAAGTGTAGGGTCCTGCACCTGGGGAGGAATAACCCTAAGCACCAATGCATGTTAGGGGCTGACCTTCTGCAAAGCAGTTCCATAGAGATGGACCTGGGAGTTCTGGTGGACAACAACTGTGAGCCAGCGGTGTGCCCTCGTGGCCAAAAAGGCCAATGGTATCCTGGTATGCATTAACAAGAGTGTGACCAGCAGGTCAAGGGAGGTTCTCCTCCCCCTCTGCTCTGCCCTAGTGAGTACTGTGTCCAGTTCCAGGCTCCTTCATTTAAGAGAGAAAGGGAACTACTGGAGAGGGTAGTGAGAGTTCTCACCAACAGAGAGCTATGAGGATGATTAAGGGACTGGAACACCTCTCTTATGAGGAAATGCTGAGGGACCTGAATCTGTTTAGCATCTGTGATGCTGTGAAAAGGTGGGAAGCTGGGAGGGTACCAGCATTGTGTATATATATGCTCACCATTTCTATAACTTCTTCAAGCCTCTGTTCTTTGTTGCTGTAGGAGATGGGTACTGGCGTAGGTAAGTCTTTGATCTGACTCAGTCTGACTCTCCTGTCTCACACAGGAGATGCAGAGCAGGTTTCAACTCTTCATAATAAGAAGAAACAAAACAGACATCTGGGAGAGATACAAGCATAGGTTAATAAAGCCTGTCATCAAACTTACAGAGCCTGCAAGAATTTTTGCTATGTATGGGAATCATCATTTTGTCAGAAGAGCATTATCTGGCTTTTCAGCCAGCAGGGTAACTAGAGATAGAACATAAGGAGAGGAGTGTGAGAAATACGTTAATGCGGTTTAATACCACCTCTGATGAAACTAAGAAATGTTCATGAACCAGCTTTATATGTAAACAGACTTTGGGCTAGAAGAAATTGTATTCAGTATCTTAAAATATCAGAAGTATTTATTACAACATGACTAGAGGCTCAAAGCAATGTAATCACTTTGTAGAACATAGAAACTCTATTTCTCTTTAAAGCATGCTGCTTCAGTTAAGCATTCTTTTCGTGTATTCATTCAATATTCATTTTGTCTGCTACTGTTACACTATGTAAAGGATGAATAGTTAGAGGAACACATGCTAAAAAATTATAAGTTTGGAAGAAGAACTGTGTTAAAACTGAATAATGTTTTGAGAATTAAGTTAAGCTTATAGTAAGCCTAAAGGAAATGATTTCATTACAGGTATGGCAACAACACAAAGCCAGATAGTTCTGCACTGTAAGCTGTCAGCCTTTCATGTTTGTGTATGTGCTAGTGTATACTTCAGATAATTGTGCCGCACCACTGCTGCAGGCTGGAGGCTCTCAATGGCTTCGGAGTAGATAATGATTTTCAGGGTGTTAAGCCAGTGTATGTTCAAATTACTTTGGCAAGAAATGTACTATGGAAAGTGTGAGCTCTGATGTGGTTTATTTAAAAAATTGAATCTGCACAACCAGAGCAACAACAATAAAAAAATGAAACAATGACAAATATAAGGAAGTGTTTCTGTTTTCTCCTTCTTGTTTTGTTTTGATTTTTAATGTGGAATTAGGTTTTCAGAACCTGGGTGTTCAAGGGATGAAGTACTAGCATTATATTAAAGGGGAAAATTTTTGAGAGCATTTTTTTTTCTTGATATATTTTTTTTTAATTTTAGAAATAGGTACTTTTTACCCTCTCCCTGTTTATAACAGATGAAAAAAAGAAAATGTCGATATGTATTATAATTGCCCCAAAGTTAAGGGAGAAAAGCATTAAGCAGACAAAAAGCCCCTCTACTAAGTGAAATGTGGTGTTAATCTGCCATGAATTACAGTACAGGAGGCTGCTGCAACTCTGGGAAAACATGTTTAATTCAAAATCTTTGCTTACTTTGCTTGTTTAAATTGTACCAATTTTTCTGAGATACAAAAGGAGTACTTGGTAGAGGAAAATAAAATTTCATTTCAGTAGTTTGTGAGGTTCTAATATGAAATTACTTAATAAGGGAAACACTGAATAAGCATTATATTTTTAGTGATGTTGATATCAGAATTTAAAGTGGTATAGTTACTTTGGGGTTTATCTCATGTGTGTTACATTCACAATTTTAAGAGAAATTTAAAACCAGATTGATAATACTATGAATAGCACGGTAATTAATATCAGGAACATGTGTGAATGTATTTTCCCAATTGACATCAACAGGGGAAAAAAGAAAAGTGCCTATGCTTACAAAATGCCTTAGTAATTGTGTGCACAGCTAGAAAGATTTCTAAGTGGCTGATATTTATATTCTTCCAAGTTTGCCTTTATCCCATTGTTTTGAAAGTGTGCCATGGAAAGTTGGGAAAACTGTGAAATTTGTAGATCAGATTACATCACTTGTTTTTAATGTTAATTTTTGTATTTATTTTTTATTTTGAGAAACATGAACAACTTTTTCCTCAGATTCTGAAATTATTTGAACTGCACTGTGGCTTACAGTGTACCTTTTACTACCAGGAAATAAAAAAACAAGTGACCTAGAAGTCATAATTTGTAGGCATATTTGATTCTCCATTACATTCCTCTGAATCACAGATGTTATGTTTTACTATGTTGAGAATACTTCCATTTTTTTATCTCTTCCACATCCTGAATCCATTTCCTTTGATGCAGACATTGTCTTGCATGTTCTTTTCAACCTCTGAAAGCAGAGCTGAGAAAGACAAAAACATTAAATAGAAGTGACAGTCAAGGTGATCCATAGTGCTCCTGGAGGGGAGAGTTTGCTGGCAAACAGAGCAGGTGGCAAGTCATAGAGCTCCCAGGGAGTCCTGCCACGGGTGTGAAAGAGGGAAAAATAAAGGTTTTGTCTGTCAGTGATTTTCTACTGTCTTAGAACTCCCTCTAGTATAAATTATAGAATCTGTCTCTCCAAATGCGCCCAGCTTGTCATGTTGGCAGCATCACAGATTGTATACTAAAAAAAAAAAAGCTATCAATAACTTTTCTAGAATTCTGGCATTTCCTGTATTACTTCTTCCCAGTGTAATAGGCAGGGTCTCTCTATCAGTGAGACTGTTTCCTGTTTAAACTTTCACTTAGCTACTGTCTATGATAAAAATTCTCTGTTGCGGCAGCTGTTGTTTTTCCTTTGCCACCTTTATGTAAAGCACATATAGATAATACAGGTATACTGTAACAAGATATAGATGTGCATATCATATTTTAATATAGCCAAGTGAATCTGCAAGTGATTTTGGTGGCAGCTCCGAGGCTGTTACATTCTTGATGGCTTGCTATTCATCCTGCTTCTTGACCAGCTCTGCTACCAGGAGGTGCAGTTTACATTCATTGTCATCTCCTGAGTCCTTCAAAGGCTTCTTGATCAGCGTCTTCTTGACCTCTCTCTCCAGATTTACTGCTTAGGCTTGAGCAGTGTCTTGTAATACTGGTGTACTTCTGACTCTCAGCCCTGTATCACCCAGTTAACCTTCATGGCCCTTATCAAAACCTTCTCATAATATAAAGGAATTTGAGGTCTCCAATATTGGGTTAGCTTGTTTCTGAACTTAGAAAAAGTAGATTTCTGCTAATCAGTCTCTCAGTAGTCTCTTTAAGTACAATCCTCTCAAAATACTGAAAACTAAGCTGCTCATTGTCTTGTGCAGTCCGAATCTCTCTCTCTGGCATTAAACTGTTAATGCTACTTACAGGAACCAAACCAGTAACACAAAATGGTTCAAAACCAGTTCACACTAAAAGTAATTAAAAATTCAGATTATATCGGTGGTGCAACCCTCATTTGTGAAAACTGGGAGTAATGTTTTGCTGAATGCTTTAAGACATGTTTTGATTTTTATATATGGGGATAGTTTGGGCTTTTTTTTTGCTTATTTTTTTTCTTTTCTATTTGCATGTGGAGAAAAGCTCAAGGGATTTTCACATAGCCTTATTTGCCCTGGATCAAAGTTCAAACTAAGTTTTTTCTTCTGCAAGTGCTGATAGTGTAATACACAAAATAATATTAATGTATAAGATATTAAATGCTATGATAGCATACTTTATTCTCAGCTTTAGTAGGGTTTTGTCTTGATTTTTTGACTCCATTGTGATCACTCCCTGAAATTTCAGAATAAGCTTGCAGTAATGGTTAATTCACTTGCTTTCCTGCTCCCTAAAAAAATAAATGTTAATCCTTCAGAAGCTTAGGGAATCTTAGTATTGTATTTTACAAGATACAGGAGTAATCTCTTTAGGAGACAAAGAATTACAAATGACATTTTAAACTCACTAAGACTTCAGTAACAACTCCCAACAACAAAAAAGGAGAGATCTTCCTATTTATTTCTGTAACTGCCATTTGTAATATGCTGAATAAACAAAGATCAGATAAATGAGACATGTACAGCTCGCTACAGGTAAACTATGATTTGTTCATTTAAATATGTTTAAAACAAAATCCTAAAAAAACCCTACTTTGCATTCACAGCAACGGCTTTTTTCCCCTAATGTGGAATGGTTTGAGTGAACAAACATCCCATTGCGCAGGCATAACTGGATCAGTGCACAGCAGGGAGAGCAGTGTCTGCGTGAAGACTGAACCTGAAGAATATTCATAAAGAGCAAATTAAACCATCATATGAGACCTTGATTAGACTTGACAGCTTTCCTAAAGACTTTCTGTTGTTACTAGTACTTAACATCAGCTAAGGATTTGTGAAAGAGCAGCCACCCTCCACGTCCTGCAGCCTTTTAGTGGTGGTGGTGGGTGAGACTCTTTGCATTGCATTCTGTTGATCTCTCTCATTTCTGAGTTGCATATCTGTACTACACTAGTTTCTATGAGCTTAATTTTATCCCAAAATTTAATTACACATGCTGTGGTAAGTGTACTACCCATAACGATGATATGATAAGATATAAAAAGCATATTGCAGGTGCTCTTTATGTGAACTTCCCGCTTATAAGGTTCATTCAAGCCCTCTGCCTTCCCTGGTTTTTCACCACATATCTTCAGTGATGACTTGACCAGCAGGCAAAGAAATAGTGTAAGCATGTGCTGGATGCTTTCTCTTCAATCTGTGGCAATGAGAAAAAAAAAAAAACTGACAGTGGATTAGGACTACTTTGGGATGCATTTCTTGTTATTTGGACAAAGTCACAAAGAAATGTGGCTAGTTATGAAGAATAGTACTGGTTACATTTTGTTGTTGTTGTTCCTGATTGGTGTTATATTTGTTGAAGTAGTTGGCAGAGCCATCCGTAAAGATGGAGGAAATTGCATAGGAAAGAGTGATGGATATGATAGGCAGGAGGTGGCCAAACTGCACAGGGAGGAGGATTTCTAGAGGCCAGAGAGCATGAGAAAGGGTTTACTGACACTCAGAAAGCTACTGAATGAGAGGGATGCACAGTCACCGAGGAGGCTCACAGGGCAGAGGAAGAATTGTGTGAAACTCATTTTTTTTGTCTGTTTCTTGCTTTTGCTTTCATCTTTCTTTCTAAAACTTGCAGAGGGGGGAGTTGTTAAAGTTTCTGCACAAATGAAAATTGGTTTGGTCAAGTGTAGAAGGCCTTTAGTCTTTGGAGAAATCTTGCTAAGGACAAAGCCTAAACAGATCTCTGCCCCAAAACTGTGGCTTGCTATAGGGCCCCGTCATAATCATATAAAGAAGCGTGCAGTAAAGTGAAAATTTAAACTTTTGGTGCACTTGTACCCTTCTACTCTAAACAGATTATTTTGTATTTAAACTTAAAAATCAACTGAATAAGGGAGAGGATCAGACACACCATTAATACTGCTGTGTCAACAACTACACAAACCTAGAGCTGAGTAGTAGTTTTATCAAAGGCTTATGTAAATGTGGTTTGTTGGTACTCACTGTCAATGCTTTTATAAAATGGCATACTACTTCATAGCAAAAGTAAAATAATGCAGTTTAATACCTTAGTCTATCTGTGCATCTCATCTTTACTTTGTATCCAGTTCTAAAAGCAACATTCTTTTAATCTAATGAAAGAGTTTATTCTGGTCTATTGTCACACTCACATATATATTTTTTATTTTTTTCATATTTACATTGCCGAACTCAGTAGTTAATGTATTGTGGCTGAGATTTTTATTATGGGCATCAGCATAATCATGCCAATGAATCAGATTGAAGATACTTAGATGTGAAGCACAATTTTTAGGTACAATGTAATCTCTTGGATAACTGATGATTGGATATTTGGTAGAATTCCAAATGGGCAGACTATTCTCCAGTACAGTAAAGACCTATCTTTAAAAAGAGGGATTTCTTCATTGAACACACACAGTGAACACAAGGTGCAGTGATCTGATAAGACAGACATTTGTAGTTTTCCAAATGAACCTTTTATGATTATTTTAGTATCTCTGGTTTAGTTCAAGATTTTCTGCAGTCTTTATTCTTTTTAATGTTCTGGGGAAATGGTATCTCTTAACTCAGTGTAAAGATACCTAAATTAAATGCAACAATGATTATGTCATTTGTGGAAGTCTGTTTGTGGAAGCATAATTTTGCTGAAATGGAAACGGAAATGTATTTGTATTTAATATACATTTAATTTTGTGGATAGCTAGCAAAACCTTGGAAACTGATTCAAACTTAATCTGCAAAAAATACAGAGGAGTTTCTATGGACTGAATCTATCTCTGCCAGCTGGCATTGCTCTAGAGTATTAATGCTTAGGATTTTAGAAATACAAACAGTTCAGCCACAGTGTCCATTTAAAAAAGTGGTGATGAGGAGCAAAGGCTAAGTGTACAGCCTGTCATCAGCCCATTCCCAAACTGCTACTGAAGTTAGTGTTGGATGAGCAGCTGCAAAGTGTGTTGAAGTCCGTGAGAATTTTAAAGCTTACGGGAATCTGTATTAAGATACAGCTTCATATTTCTTACAGTCATGCAGTAAGAAAGTATGGTAAATAACTCATGCCTGCCATAGTTCACTTAATTTAGTCATATTCAGAACCAGAATTATTCTGTTAAACATGCTTTGGAAATAACAAAGGCTCAGCCTAGCATCTCTCAGAGCTTTACTCGCACAAATAGTCTTCTTAGTGAGGTCATTCAGATGAACAAGGATTGCATGACCTGGCCCAAATTTTGTCATGGAACTTGAGCACTCCCCAGTCAGCGAAATTGTCTTCTGTGGGATCAACTGTCTGCAGACAGATGTCTTTTCTTTGGGAAGTGGATGCAGGTTTTTTTTCTGAATTGCTTGTTCCTTTCCTCTTTCATAGTAAGTCAATGTATGCTCTGTCTTAAAAAAAAAACCTGAAAAATACAGGGTTTTTTACCTTCTGATTTGGGGATTTTGTGAGTTGAACCAGGTGAATGTTACAGTTTTTAATTACAGAAAAAGCAACCATGTCAACTTTCAAGGATATAGGTTTTTATTGGTTTTGTTGACACTAATTATAACAAAATGTTGAGTGTTTGCCGTAGACCTTACAGAGTTAAAAAAAGCAATAACTTCTGTTCTTTGGAGAGTTACCAGCTGGTATGTTTCTGTCTTCAAGAATATATTCTATATAATCTTTTCATACATTGTGTGGAACAAACACTCCTTGTTTTTTAGATTTTATTTTTGTTATAATAAAAGAAAAAATAGAAATGGCCTACCTTACTTTTCAAAATATAATATGTTGCTCTCATTATTTAACACAATATGTAAGGAAGGGAAGGGAATGTTAACTGGCATCAGAGTATAAAGAGTAGTACAGTGGAAATGTGAAGCAAAAGCAAAAGCAGTCCAGGAAAGAGTGTTCATGCAGGTGAGAGAGAAGGTTAGATTCGTACTTTGGAGAGGAGGAATTGGTCTCCTTTCTTGCTAGTCAAAGCTGCATGATAGCTTTGTGATTGCTCAGTTCTTGGTTCACTAATGTGATTAATTGTTTATGTGTGTATGTTCTTGAAATTAATTTTGTCTAGGACAAAAAGTGAAATGTATCTGTAATTGTAAAAATTGGAGATGAATAATAATCCCATGTTTGTTTTGTGTTTTCCAACTTTCAGATTCTCTGAGAATTAGAACCTTAGAGATGTAGGAAATGCAAACCTGGTTCTGTGAGCTTGGTTTTTGTACCATTGCAGAAAAACAGTTGAGTGTGGAAAGTTAGCATATTCTCTTGTTTTCCAGGTCCATGGGGAAGATGCATGGGAGATGAATGTGGTCCAGGTGGCATCCAGACACGAGCGGTGTGGTGTGCTCACGTGGAGGGCTGGACCACGCTGCCGACAAACTGCAAGCAGGCAGAACGGCCGGACAACCAGCAGACCTGTTTTCGGGTGTGTGATTGGCACAAGGAATTGTACGACTGGCAGATCGGCAGCTGGAACCAGTGCCGACCTGTCCTCTCCCGGAGTCATGAGAAGCCCCTGGAGTGCCTCAGAGGGGAGGAAGGGATTCAGACAAGGGACATCACCTGTATCCAGAAGTCCAACGGGGTGCCAGCTGAGGATGTCATCTGCGAGTACTTTGAGCCCAAGCCTCGCCAGGAGCAGGCGTGCCTCATCCCGTGCCGGCAGGACTGCATTGTGGCTGAATTCACGCCCTGGTCAGAGTGCTCCAAGACCTGTGGCAATGGGCTTCAGCATCGTACTCGTCACGTTGTGGCTCCACCTCAGTTCGGTGGGTCTGCCTGTCCTAACCTCACCGAGTTTCAGATCTGTCAGTCCAGCCCGTGTGCGGCTGAAGAAAGCCTGTATAGCCTAAATGTGGGACCCTGGAGCACATGCTCAGTGCCCCATTCGAGACAAATAAGGCAAGTGAGGAAACGAGGGAAGAACAAAGACAAGGAAAAGGACAGAGAAAAGGCAGTTCGGGATCCCGAGGCTCGTGAGTTAATTAAGAAGAAGAGGAATCGAAACAGACAGAATAGACAGGAGAACAAATATTGGGACATACAAATTGGGTACCAAACCAGGCAGGTTACATGTATTCACCGAAATGGGAAAACTACTGCTCTGAGGTAATCACCATTTATTAATTTACACGTCTGTATTTTTCTCTATTTAAAGTAAAGCATGCAGAAGTGCACACTGCTATTCATTTATACTAGCCTGAGTCTCAGTGTGGGCACAGACTATTTCTGGTATGAACATCCCACATCAAGCTCAACATGATTCTATGACATGAAACATGCAAGCTGTGCTGGTGATCATGCTAAGCATCACATGAATGTGCACAGTTAATCTATGCTAACTCCCTAGACTCTGTTTATCTAAATAGATTGACCCCAAAATCTTGAATTTTTGATTTTTGCTCTCTAGTTAAAGTCATGCATGTTTGGAAGAGATTATGAAACTGGTTTTAAGGCTCTGGGCACAAAAAGTAACAGGAAACTGGGCTGGGTCAGACTCCCAATAACAGTAGAAAAAGGAGAGAAAAATACAACATGTGAAGACAGTATCTATTCCTTCCAGCACCTCTTGTTTTGAAGTAGAAGAGGGTGAAATATGATATGTATTTCTTGATTCCTATGACCAAATTCCTGAAAGGGAGACTGTGAAACCTCATTGTTTCTTCCATGTTCTTCCTCTTTTTCTATCTGATCTGCAACTTTCTGCTGTCTGTCTGTTGGGTTTTTTAATGATATTTTTATTTAGTATTTTTATTACTATGATTTTACTTTTCAAGAGTTTTGGTAGTTACAGATGTTGTCATAACTCTTTTCTCAAGCTTCTGGGTGCATTTCTGCAACTGTGTTACCTTCCACTTGTTATCTGATGTTTCCCTCCCTTCCTTCCCTTCCTTCCCTTCCTTCCCTCCCCTCTCCCCTTCCTCCCACCGCCCCCCTCCTTCCCCCTTC
>JANHFX010024580.1:0-13050 GCA_027560015.1 Chloroceryle amazona | reverse complement strand
CTGGTTAACTAAAGTTTGCTTACCTTAAGCTCTCGCTTTCTTATTTCAGCAGGATCAACAGGCTGGTCGACTGTAACAATTGGTTCACGAAGTTCTGATATAATTTCTGCAATCTATTGTTACAAACAGATGTCAGATACTAAGCATTTAACTTTTCCAAATTTAAAATATCATTCTTCTGAAAAAGTAATGAACAGCTCTGCAGTTTCCCTTAACAGCAGCTAATTCACTGCAAATAAAACCTCAATATGACAATACGTAGTCTAACTATGAAAGTCTAGTGTTTTCTGCCATTTAGGTAGGTAAGCAAGAAAACAAGACTGTACACCCCATCCTTGAGTAAGTTAAGCAGTGTCTATGCTACAATTTCAGTCACTGTCACCAGAAACAAGTGTCTAATTTCTTAGGAGCTGAGTTTAAATAATTATGACTTATTCAAAGATTCTACTACATAAAACACTTTGCTTGCAAGGGTTTTTAGTACCTATCTCAGTAAAAGGAGAGAAGAGAAACTTGAAATACGGGAATGTACAAAATGTACATTATACTCACTTTGAATCAAATATGACAAAGGATTCTGAAACAGGCTGTCAAACTGCAATACTTGCCTAATTTGAGGATTACATTTATAACACCTGCCAAATCTCTCAAGATAAACATCTTTAGACAATCACAAAATGCAGCTATGGTTAAAAAAAAAAAATATAAAAGAGAGGAGGCGGAGGAAATATTTTTAGTTTGGAAAAGCATTTAACTCCTGATACTTCTGTTACAATGCTTTGTGAAGGCTGTCTGATATACAAGGAAGGTAGGGCCTAGAAAACAATGAGCCTTTAGAATTCCTTACAATTTGAATCCTTTTATCATCATCTTTAACAATACTGAGTAATCTTTCCGCAAGTGGAGATACAAAGGCCGTTGAAGTTGCAGGTAGCATGAGAATCTTTTGTAAAGTAACCAACAGTTGCTTTCTGCATTGAAGATAAAAAAATAAATGCATTTGCTTAGTCAAGAAACAGGAAGACACAATTTGAGGTAGTGTGATGACTTTTTAATACATTATAAATTAAACTTCTCTATAGCTATATTAAATCCTGAAAAATATTTGCTTAGTTAGCAATGTTTGTCTTATCCTGATTTTACCTCATTTCTCTTGATTAGAAAATGCTGATTTTTTTTAATCAGGAATCACTGCTGTCCAATGAAAGGTCATAACAGCAGAAAATAGAGTATCAATAATGCAGAATACCTTCATAGACATTATCTGGCTGGAAACTAAAAAAAAAATTTCAAGTTAATCTATCCTGCCAGCCTGACAGGGATAATGCATTCCACTGAGACTTTGAAACTTGCTGTGTTTGTACTATCAGAACTGCATTTTTTTATGAAATGCCTGTGATGGTATGAACTTCCAAATTTATTCACTCTTATTACTTCACATTAAAAGGCTGTTCAGAGTATAGGAATGACTCAGTTAATACACTCCAATTCAGTTTGGCATCAAAAACATCTGTAACCTTTTAGGCCTTAAAAGGATAAAAAACCCCACACAGGATACTTACCACAAGTCATCTGCTGAGAAATAATCCATTTATCTGCTTTTAATTTTCATATACTATGTTCCAAATGAACAGTCTTATAACTTCATAATATCTAGAATACATTATGAAAACAACTGAATTTGTTCTCCCCAAACAATGTTATACCTGCATGGGAACTCTTTTCCATAAAAGCAAGCAGATCATATTTGGCACACTTTGGGGAACAATTCCATTAAAGAGACTGTGCCTTTTTTTCCAAGTAGCATTAGAATTTTATTTTGTCTGTTAGATAGGGTTATTTTCCCAACAGACTCTACACCTCTCCATGGGCATGAGCACCATAAGCCTAATAATTTTATATTTAAGTTTACCTTCCTCCCTCTTCAGCGGTATCCATGCAGTCTATGATAAGAATCAGTTGCTGGCCTATAAATTCTTTTGTCATCAGGTTTTCAAAACAATTGAAGTCTTCTCTTTGTTCTTCACTAAGAACTGGCATATTTTGAATGTAACTGAATCCAAACAGAACAGATATAATTACATTCAGAATCACTGTTGGAAAATAAAATAAAAAACAAACACCACCACCATAAAACACAACACTGCTCCAAAACCCCACCACTTTCCTGTCCTGTATGAACAAGTGGTTACCTTAGTTACTAGCCTTAAAAATTAATGTTCTTTTAATGTTCTTTTCATAGATGAATAGTTTCAGAAAGTTATTTATACCAAATAATGTACAGTTTAAAAATAATGCACTAATTAAAACAATCCCTTATTTGAGAATGCAAGAAATAAGAAACACAAAATTCCAGTTATGCTTGTACATGCAATTTCAGTTCTACACCCCTAAGTAAAGGCAGCATCTTAGGAATAAGTGTACACATGTACCATTTTTCATATATATAACTCATATTTTTCTTCCTATTTAGATAGTACATATTATTCTACCTGTACCTAAGTGTTATACTGCTTACAGAACTATTAGAGTGCAGTGAATTTTAAATTCTTTATCTGATCAAGTGTAATAGCAATAATCTATTGTCAGATGCACTCAGCCACACAGCATATAAACATATAATCAGTTTGTTCAGTTTCTTTATTCTTCTAGACTCATTGCTCTTTTACCATAATTTTACCCATCAATGGAAGCATAGGTGTTCAGAAAATCTGTCATGAAACACTGTGTACAAAATTCCATACCAAACATGATGTAACATAAAATTCAAATACTGATATGAGCTGTGATAAAGATTTTTACCGCAGATTTGCAGATACAGTTTAGCAACAGCTCATTAAATGTACCAAGCTTTAAAAATTCCTTGTTAGGACAAAAGCTTTGCACATAGCTACCATATAAGAACATCTGAAATTACAACAATGTAGGCAGTTGTTTCTGATCATTTAACAATGTTTCCTGTACCAGATAATAGTGAAGTACCTAAATGAACCTTACAATCCTGCATTTTTCCTTATGTATCAATGACTTGCAGTTTCTTGCTTCTCCGGACTGATATGACTGACATGACTGATTTCATGGTGCAAATAAAGACCTGGATTGTATAACTGCAAACCTTTCCTAAAACAACTGGTGGCACAGCTCATCAATGAACAGTTCAACAATCAAAACTACAAACAAGTAATAGCAAACCTAATTAACCTTACTCGGCCTTTTTCTTAAGGAAAAGATAATTGAAGGCATTATGAGTAAGACAGCATCAAAACAATTTTTTTTGGAAAACAAATGTTTTATGGAATCTTCAATTATTTATGAATAAATAAATTTACACCTACTAGAGTGAATCCACATTTCAAAATTAAGGAAGCACAGATGCTTCATGTATAAAATGTTTCTGAAGCATGTTGGCACATTCCACATAGAGAAATCATTGCTACTTTTCAAAGTACTACTAGCATACTACACCCACAGAAGTGAGAAAATATGTATATTTTTAATTGGAAACATCTACCAAAGAAATGCATTTTGCAGCAACTTTGATTTCTAATCATTTCAGAAAGCATCATACTGCATTTTGCAAATACAGTACCTCAGTTAAGATTTCTTAGCAAACTCCATGCTCACAAATATAAATTCTGTTCAGATTTTATGTTAAGACTAAAGTATCCCACTATGATAAAAAACAGTTTACCTTTCTTCACTATGTTAAAAGGTCATACCTTCCTCCCCCTGACCCTGCGATTATATATTCTGTAACTGGCTCATTTAGCAGTTCTGTCACTGCCTTCAAATGTAAGTTTTTGGGAAGTATGCCTGCCTGGGCAGGAGAAACAGAAGCAAATGAACTTTCACTTCAAAAACACTTCTCTTAGGGACAGCAGCCAAATTTTACTTCATTTTCAGAAATTACAACAATGAAAACGGGTTTGGCTTCTGCAAGATCTAAAAACATCTTTCTGCAAGCTCTTTGCAAACACACACAGCATCTTACCTAAGAACAATAATAATAAATTGACAAAGGATGACTGCATATTACAGAACAGTTATTGTATGAACATTATATGCTATTGATCTAACAGTCCACCTTGCTAGTAATTCATGAGAAGGGACACTGTAAAAATTGTTTTCAAGTTATAAATTTGCTTGTTACAGTGTTTGAGTAAATTCTCCCCAAAATCTAAAAAAAAAAAAAAAAAATTTTCAAAAATCACTGTTCAAGCACAACTTTGGCTTTAGAGAAAGTCTGAAGAGTTGAATAAAAGAAATATTCTCTATTTAAAAAGAAATCAATAATCTATTGTAGTAGATTATTCTTCTTAAATAAGATATTTTTAAATGCAGTGTACCTTAATAAATAACCTGCATATATAGCTGGTTCTGGCAACATCTGTTCTAGTAAAGCTTCGCATTCTTCACCTTTTGATTTTAGATATTCACAAAGACATCTCCAATATAACACATTCTCTGCTGTTAAGTCTTCCAGTGGAATCAGTTTTCTATAAAAAAAAATAAATAATTAGATTGGTAAATAAAATAGGATAAAAGACAACAAATGCACAGAAATCAATTTCCTACAATGAAAATAAAATCCTGTCAAACTTATTGTCCACAGAAATACTTAAGAAAGAGGAAGTTATTTTTGTCCTTTTTTAAGTGAGGACATGGAGCTGCTGAGCCTCTCAGTACACTGTTAATATTTTAAATCAAGGCTGCTCATATCAGTTCGCAGAAGGATTCTGCTCTGCCCTTCAGACCTACAGCCACCACCCAAGTACTTTAACTCTATTATACACTGATTTTCAGTGTAAAAAAAAAAAAAAAAAAATCAGGGAAACTGAACTACATTAACCTGCAGAAATGCAACAAATGCATTAAATTATTTTTCAGCTTCTGTTCATAAATTGCTCCTTCTGTTCTTAATGTAAGACACAATATTCAATTACCAATCATAGTATGTCACATGCAAGTAACAGAACTGCTTCTCAGCACCTTTAAGCTCATGTGCCATTTATGAGCCGTAGGACCACCACTCCTTTTTATAATCGTGGTCTTTTCCATGCTAACCATGGCATATAATCTTTGTTTTCAGAAGCAGAACATTAAGTTGTGCATTAATTCTACCTCAAAACAGAAAAAAAACAAAGTTATGACTGGTAACAGTACTTTTCAATGCCTTGAATACTGGTTTACAATTCTGGTTTTCTCTTAAGCCCCCTCACACACAGAAATAAAAGAGAAAGAAAACAAAGAAAACCCCAGCAACATGTAGATGAAAAACAATCATTTGATGGCTTCCCATTAATATGGCAAGTCTTTATTTAAAAGTAAATTTAACAGATTCATAGACTTAAAAAATCTAAACATTTATCGTTATACCACATCACTCAAGCTCAGTCAGAAATATCATACAAGGACAAGCCTAATATTTTCCATAAATCAAATAGCATCATTACAACCTGAATAATGTCAGCCGCTTGTCAAAATGTCATTAGTCTAACAGATCTAATACTTACAAAAAAAAAAATAATTTCTCAGTTAGCCTAGTCTTTCAGAATGGAAGCCTCATTTCATGCAGGATCAAAGTCATACTGACAAGTCCATAACTACAAAAAAATTTTCCCTTTGAACCTCTTAAGATATTGGCACATTTCCTGAGGATGTAAGAAAATTATTTCACCATTATTCATGCTTTTTAAAGACAGAAATGCCCATATATATAGCTTTGGAGTACAATGTATGTATCATCTACTGATTTCAAAACATTTGTCATAAGTTACTACTAGAATGCAAGACACTTAGTATGATGACATTACATAGTTTCCTCCGAAATACAGAATAAGGAGTTTTTTATCACTTTTAATCAGTGACAATTTGTCATTTAAGTTTATCATCTGACATTACACTCCTACCACTGTTAATAATCATCCTACTCTGGTTGGGTTGCCTCAATTAACCTGAGCTTGCTCTTCTCACCTTTTTGCCTCCATCAGCAACTTCCTACAATTTGTAATTCCACAAACACACACTCCTCCATATTTGTTTTATGGATCTTAATGTTCCTCACACTATCTTCTTCACAGCTTAGGAACTCACTTAGCCAAAGTCTACCAAACATTACACACAGGAAAAGAACCCTCAAAGATAGCAACTTCTGTCAAGCTCCATTAATAGAAGACAAAACATAAGCGAAATAATTCTGATTGATATTCCAAGCAGTTCCTGGATAACTGAACCAGCCCCAAATTGTGCTGCCTCTAGCTCAGCAAAAAGGACAGAGGGAAGACAAAGAGGACAAGGCAATATGGGAGAAAGACCAGAAACATTACTGAGGGGGAGGAAGAACAGGAGAAAACAATCTTTTCAGTACCACAGGTTAAAAGAAACAAAATTACAGTTGTGGGTGTAAAGCAGAGCACTGACTTCATTATAAGGTGTACAGACAGAATAGGAAATAAACCACATTAACTGTTATTACTCATAGAAAATCTTGTTTAGTTTATTAATTTACTGCCCCCTCTTAAAGTGTAGCAGTGTGATTTTTGCAGTGTTCATGAAACAAGAAGCCAGAAGACTTTTTTTCATTTTTTCCTCTTGCTTATTTAGCATAATCATTTTCAAGTGGTGATCTTTTTTTAAAAGAAAAAAAAGAATAGGCAAAATACTGAAGTACACAAACACAAGGGAGACATCATGGCTTATACTCCAATATCAGTCTTTTATCACAAGTAAGTTACTTTACTCTCCATTTAGATACAACCTTTACTATTCTTATAGAAAATATTAATCTCTTTAAAATGAAAAAACTGATCTGCATACCTGCTATCAAGGTTTTTATAGTTCTGCACAAAGTCATGAAGTGGAGATAATGAAAATACAGCATTTAGTACTGGAATGGCCACTTCTGAGCAGTTTTCCACATCCAGTCGATGAAGGAATTCTAAAACATCCCCTTCACTCATTTGTAACCATGCTTGAAGCAGCTTCTTACTTATTACCTCCTTAACAGCATCTAATGATAGAGGAATTGAAATTGTTTAAAACACTGAAGGTCAAAAAATACTAAGTTTTCAACATACTTTTGCAACTCATTTTTCTATAGGAAGCTTTTTGGAAAGAAGTTACTATACAGTTGAACTTAACATTACTTTAAAAAAAGAAAGCCAACAGTCAAACAAGAATTAAACAAGAACTACCTATGGAGCACTACTACATTTTTGAAGCAATATATTAGACTTCAAAAACAAAACCAACAAATGTCATTAGACTACTATTAAACAGTATGTGGGGAAAAATGCTAATTAAAACTTATTTTACAGAAGGATGATTTCTGGGACTTGACATCGCTTTGGTGTAGTACTATAGAGCATAAAAAAGCACTCAGATGATCTTTTCTCTGCTGTCAAGATCATACTAATATAATCCTCAACTAGTCAAAAAGAAAACCTGATCAAAAAAAACAAACACCACCCACATGCATACAAGACACACCTTTAACAGCTCCAGTTACAAATGAACACAGTACTTTTGTCTTGTTCTCTAAGTGAATATCTACATAGGCCATATTTGTCACAGCTCACAAGCAGCACATGACTAAGCAAGGAAAATTGAGTAAAATTCAACAGGACTTAACCCAGACTTGCCAAACATAGTATGTGGGTAACACAGTAGCACTTAATAAAACTGTCAGCTTTTATTCTGAAATTAATGTATACAATTGCTATTGTTGCGAAAATAAATAAGCCAAATTATATGTAGGCAGGCCAAAATTGTTTCACTCTGATGCATGTAACCTTTTGAACTTTTGGCAACACTGCCACACACAATTATGGATACATTATGAATGGCTCTTTATATAAAAATGATACAGTACAGAAGAAATCAAAAACAATAAAGCTGCTTCATAATGAAATGAATATCAATCAAAGCTTAAAAATAAAGTCAAGCAAAACACTAACCAGCTGAGATTTCTTTCCAAAAACACATCAGAACATGTTCACTTACCAAACTGACATCTATGTTTACATTTCAATTCTTTAGTATATTAGTTACAAAAATATCTGTAATGCAATATGTTTCAAAATGCACCAAATTAAAGAACTACATTTTTCTACTTCTGTTTCATTACATTGTTGCTTTTTAATTTTAATAGCATGTGGTCCTACTTTAGAGCTCGCTAGCCTTGAATTTTTTGGACAGTGCAATCCTTTTCTGGTTTGTCCACTGTAAGGGGACTGGAAAAATAAAACAGCAAATGGAATTTCTTGTGTTTAAACACTTCCTGGTACCTCACAACTTCCTTTGAGCTCCCTACTATTGCCATGTCAGCTTCCACATAAGAGAATACACTTTCTAATGTTTTGGGATCATTTAAACATTTGTATTAAGATGGTGAGAAAGATGATCACTTACCAGATCTATCATTAAGTCCTTGTTGCAACAATTTTACTCTCTGTGCTATTGACAGAGCTCTCATGTGAACTTTTTCTGCCAAAACCTTAAAAAGATTAAAATACAAAAGTACATTTCTACAAATGATAATTTAATTTATAAACTATCCATGGTTTTAAGCTCTTGGTTTTATCCATCCAGAGAAATCAAGTCAATAAAAGCCTGTAATACCTATATTGTTAGCACTTTATCAATACATTAACAAGCAGATTCTTGCATACGCAAAATGTAAAATAAAAGTAATCAAGCTTAGAAGCTTCTCAGCTCTCACGAATGCAACAGCTGGATATGAAAGCTGTTCTCTCCTTTAAAGCTTCAAGAGCAATGAATACCTGCACTGAAATGGATAAAGGATGTACTTTTCTTAAAACCTACTAACACAGACTAAAAACCAAAATTTAATCTAAGTTAAGAAAGAGCAGAAAATCGTTCTGTGCGAAGATCTTGCCTAAGGTGCCTACACAAGAAATATACTTGGTAGCATACCTTCTTGTCCTTCTATAGATAAACATAAGTAATTGATACTTCTCAAAAGTGGAATACCAAAAAATGTCCTTTTTTATTATTTTTTTTTTTACACCAGCATTACTGTGATCCTAACTTAACTTACATTAAGAAAAGCAGCTTCACAAAGACCACAGAAATCATAGCTAGAAAACAACAGACTGCATATGTAATTTATACTTTGACTGTCTGATCCCAAATAGTTGAGTTCTATCACAAAAGTATTTTTTATCAAGCAACTTCTGTAGTCAAGTTCAAGGGTTTTAACTTGAAAGCTTGCATTAAGTCCCTTTCCCTCAAAATTATGGCAACTGAAAATAAAATATTTAACTGTTCTCAGTGTTTAACCAGTGAAATTATTTAATGAAAGATTTTAAGCCTTTTTTTCTAAAGCAGTCTTTGAAATTAAGTGATCCAATTTACCTCATATGCCAGCTTCCTGACAGTGTCCTTTACATCCATAGTGCGGCCTACAATTTTTGGCAAAGTTCTTGCTGATGGAGCAATACATGACAGCACTGCACGCCTCACTTCTGAATTCGAATCATTTTCAAGCAATATGCTATAAACTGAAAGATAGTCATAACATTTTTATAAGAGCCTGACACAGTATAGAAAACCACAACATAGTAAATTAAAAAAAAAATAAATCAACAGCTGTTACTAAAACCTCTCCCCTGCCCCTGCTCAGCTGGTAGAAATTCAGGGAACAGTTCAGGGTCACATCCCCAAAATTTTATGTAATCACATGCTGAGCTATGATCTCACAAGAAGTTCAAGTGCAAAATTAATATTTGCAATCTTAAGTAGGATCTCCAGTTAATATCCCAGAAAACTGACTCTAGGTCCCACCTATAAAGAACTACTTTGTCATTTACTAGACAAACAAAATATTTTAAAAAAATCTTGATTCCTTCAGACCTCTAATAGTCCACATATACATGCTTATTATCTTTGAGGTGAAACTTCAAATTTGCCTATAAATGGAAAACTGCAATATCCATTAAACCTACCAAAACTCAAAAAGTAATTCATATAATGGTTTATGTTACATTCTTGACCTTTCTTCAAAATTAAAAACAGCAACAAAAAGAATTTAATCAGAATACTTGAATTCATCTTCTTGCACTGAGTCAACAATTGACTATAAAATTGCTGTACATAAGCACCTTATAAAAAATAAGCAACTGATAAACACTTAGATAATATAATTTCAAAGAACACACAAAAAAATTGTTAAGATATATTAAAAACAAACCATACCACACCCTAATTAACTTGCTCTTCACAAAAAGCAGTTTGTAAAGTTTAATCAAGGCTCAATTTACATAACAACTGCTGTGCTGATACAAACCTACAGTCCACGTACATAGAGGCAACAGAAATAGAGGCTTAGTCAAGAACGACACCATGCACAAAGGAACCCACAAAGGACACAAAACCAGTATTAAGAAACCTGGATTCCAGACATGCTGATCTCTTAAAAGTGATAAGATTCAGAAAAACAAACAAGTCAAAAAAAGCATAGGTCAGTGTTGGTAACCAGTTTGCCTCTCATAGGGCCAACAGCAATAATTTGAGACAAATTTAGGGTTTTTTATTATCATCTTTCCTCTTCTAAGTCCTTTTGTACAAAGGGTTCTTAGAGTGCAAGAACTGACCAAGCATGTAACATATGTCCACCCCCGTATTCTCATCATCTTTCAGCTATGATCAGTTCATAGAGTAGCCTGAGCCCAATGCAATTTGTCAGTCATTTAATCCCCAGCAGACATCATCTTTCAAGTTCTGTCTTATCCCCTTATACACAACTCTTGCATCTACAACCTCCTCTGGCAAAGTGTTCCACAGTTTATGAATTATAATAATATCCTCTAAAATTTGTTTATTCAGTGTTTAGGAAAAAAAAAGCTTAAATTTTTTTAAAAGTAATGGAAATCAACAAATGTTTTTAAAGAAAAAGAAAACAATACTACTTACTATTAACAACAGGGCAGTTTTCATCCTTAGGATCTTGAAGTCTTGACAGGGCCAAGACAGCTTGAATTCTCACATTTGAAAATTTATCTTTAAGTCTAGTTAGCATAGCTTCATTAATTTTATCAAATAAGTCATCATCAATCTGGGCATTCTCTGGCATATTTCCCAAAATCTTGTTAACAAGCTGACACGTTCGAAACCTAACTGCATGGCTGTTTGCATTGTGAGACTTTGGGAAAGAAAACAAAAGTATTCTTATAATCGCACCTTTCTTATTTCCAACATAAAGCTATTAATATGCACAAGTAGTTAATATTCCATACGGTACATGAAGTATGCATTTCTGTATTTCAAAAGCTTTTTCTATTAAAGTTTATTTGTAATAAGATTAAAAAGACACGGAACTGGAAAAAAGTATGGCCCATCACCTCTTTTGGTGGCACTTTAGAAATTACAATGCCTTCACAAAGGAAAGAAATGTGCTTACCACTCAATGTGGACTACAGTACATCGGCTAACTTACTCTGCCTCCACAGAACGTGAGAAGGAAAAAAAAACGTTATTAGGAAGGGTGACAAGTGATCTTGTCCTAATCAATAATTTTTCCTTGTCAAAACTCGAGTTTAAGGAAATGTAATTCTACTTGTTTTCACAATATTGGAACTGTTAGTCTTCTTTCTACACAACACTTGCAGATAAGCAGAAATTAATAATATATATGCCAACAATACTCACATGAAAGGTCTTTTAATACTTTTACTTATGAAAGAAACGGTATCATTTCCACAATTTTACATTTTACAATTTCGCACTTATAAATGCACCTATAGCAAAGCCTGTAGTAGCACATCTTATAGCCAAAATAAGTTCATATTTCTTACGGGCCTAACTTTTGAAATCCATTTGTCGGGTTACTCTGTGTGTGGTGTTATTTGGGGGTGGGGTTTTACCCCTGAAGCACCAGCTTTTGTCTTGCTTTCAGTTTTTAAGTTCTAGTTTGCAGGTATCATCTAAAGAGCCAGCAAGTTTTCTGCGTGGCATGAAGTTTCCATTTGTTATGTTAAAGATTTAATAATTTAAGTGTTACTGTACCTCAAGCAGAAAGTTAAACACATAATTTAGAAGTAAATTATCTTCTCCTTCCTCATCATCATCCTCTCTCTCGACTTGATAAAATGAAGTAACAAATTTAGCCACAAAATCGATCACTTGTTCCACTGCTGGTTCCCGCCTGTAGATTATCATAGCATACTTAAGGAAATGAATGAATTTTTCATTAAAATCTTCCTTATCTTTCAACTGGAAAAAAAAAAAAATCAGACCAAACCAAAAGATAACTACTCAGTTCATCTTTCAAAAGCAGTACCATAGAAAATAAACAGGTCTATAACTGACAGCTTCCATTTAGATACTTAAAGCCCTACAGCCAACAGTTAAGGCACACTTATTGTTGTGCACTCTTCACTGAATATTTCGCTTTAATTCCACAGCAGGCACATGTCTTGACTGCTGAGCTCCATTCTGGAGTTCTCATTTACCTCTAACGGGTTTCAGAACTGCCATCGACACACTCATTATTACCCTGTGTCACACCTGCTTCTCGGGTATCCAAATACCTTCCAGCAACATCACAAGCACCTTCATGGGCCGTTCATATACCCGCACTAGCGGGAGACGACGATGTACAATAGTGTGTAGCTTGCTGATGAAACTTTTTTTTTAAGCAGAAGGGCAGTTCTTAGGCATACTGGCATTAATACTTGACTTAGTGGGAAACAGGGCCGGGGAGCCCCTCAAGGAAAAGCAGAGCAGCTGCTGAGTGCCTTTTTTTCCCCTCAGCCCGGCGGGTTACCGCTCCTCCCAGCCGCTGGCACGCCCCGAGGGCAGCCGTACCTGATTGTAGGTATTCTTCAAAGCCACAACAAGTTTCGCGTGGTTCTGGTGAGGCTTCTGGGCCATTTGAAAAGCTTCTTTGATTTGCAGAAGCTTCTTTTTCGCTTCCATAGCTGCAGAGAGATGGGATGGTCACGTAAGGCCTCCCCTGCTCCGGACTCCCTTAGCGCCGAACCGCCGCGAGACAGCGGAGGACGGCTGTTCCCGCACAGAGCCCCACAGCAG
>JANHFX010024579.1:0-29003 GCA_027560015.1 Chloroceryle amazona | reverse complement strand
GCGGGGGCCTGCCTCGGCCCTAGGCCTCGCCGGAGAGCTGTCCCCGCCCGAGTGCCGGCTCCCGACTTCAGCCCCTCTGGCCTCCTCCTTTGCGGTAGCTTCGTAAAGGCTCTGTGTTTGCTTTCTTCTTAAACGAGCAGTTTTGCTGTTGCAGGAGTTTGTGGTTGTAGGTAATTAGCAGAAGTTAGCTACTTAGGTTCGCCTCTCCCCCCCCGAGTAAGGGGTTTCTGTCCCAAAGAGGCTGGGCAGCTAAGCTGTGAGACAAGCAGGTATTTGAGGATCAGTGTGGGCTAGAAATGGCAACCGTGTCCAAACGTGCCCTGAAAGGGGAACCTGGCAGTGTTCTGTGGTTGCTGGAAGTAAGACTTTCCCCTGTACTCAGTTTTCTCTACAAAGACGAATTGATTTTTCCATTTTTAATATATCAGCAAGGTGTCTGGCATACAGATACTTCTACGAGATGATAGTTGTGTTACCTGTGTTTTATAACTCGTCATTGTATCCTTTGGTGATGGCTATTTATCCAAAACTGAATTGTACTGAATTGTGAAGGGTGAAGGCTTGCTTTCTGACACCTGAAAAATTTAGCTTTGCTCTCCTGAATTACAGCTAAAACACTGTCCTAAAACTTCCAATTTGCATCCGTTCAAACATATAGGGCATTAGGAAAGTGATTCTGTAGTGCTGTGAGCTTTTGGATATCCCTGGGAAGGTTAAATTTGCCGAGTGAGTTAAACATGTAAAAATACATGACCTATTTTTGCATGAAGGTTATTTGGTGTGTTTTCAGGGTTAATAATCTGCATTAAATAGTATTGGTGAGTGTGATGGGTAAGCATTAACCATAGTAATTTAGATTATTTTAAGGGTGGTATAGAATGTTCTGGGTTGGTGCTTCATACTGGACTGTGCTATTTGATGATGGCTCTGTGTGCTTATTCCAAGACACTTTATTGTCTTGGAATGGATTTTTATTTTTTTTTCTAATAGCACTGATGTAGCAACGTGGATATTACTTGGTGCTTTGGCATTTTGAGTTAAAACCTAGTGCTTATGCGTGTGGTGCCAAGTTATGGTACTTAGTCTTGGTCTCTGGAGGACTGGCTTCTGATGTCCTTTACTTCTAGATTCTGTATATGAAATATTTGTAGACAGGATGCTCCAGGGTGAAGTATTCCAGGCTTGGTCTTTGCCAAGCAGATGACTTTAAATTTTGAAGGGATGTAGTAAAGTTGCAGGCTTTGCTTGCCTGACTGAAAGGAAGTTGTGGGGAGTTCTTCAAACAGCTGGGCAGTTCTTGGATGTCACAGGACCCACCTGACATGTGGACTGGAAGAAGTCTTTTCCAGAGTGCTTTTTTGGGTGTTTCAGTGATGACTTGGTACCTAGAACACCTTGTGAAAACTGCATGCAGTACTACTTGTGAGCCCTTTCCATACTTTGCAGGAAGATGCAGACTTCTTCAAGCCTTCTGACACCTACGCTGCTTTCCTTTATTTTACTTTTTTTCTCTTCTCTTTGCTTTTTAGTTGAAATGTATGGTGGACTGACATTAGATTAAGGCAGTAGTGAAAACTGCACAGGTCTCTAGGCTGCCTAAATTTATGTTGATAAATTTGAAGAGGAGCACCATCAGACAGTCAGTAGGTCTGTCTGTTTTCTTCCCCTCTCTCAAAGTAACTATTCTATTTAATAACTTATAGTGAAATGGGATAAAATAATTTACTGGATATTTGCAGATTTGAGTGCTTTACTACTGTCTAGAATGGTCAAGATCACTGTAATTTATTTTTTTATCCATTAAAACATAAGAAACATTTCCCTCACTATAACTGTTATATTGTCCACATTGATAGATTATAAAACTTATTCTTAAATACATTAAGCATGAAGGAAAGGCAGAATCTGTTTCTACATGTATTGTTATTATGCAGTTAAGTTTTAACTTACAGTTTCTCAAGATGAGTTTCCTACCTCCTTTGGCTGTATCCACATGTGCAGACCCCAGCAAATTCAGTCCAGTTTTGTGTGGATGTAGTTAGGATTAGGAACCTTGTAATCAGGAATTTCAGGGGAAGATCTCACTTCCTGACAGGAAAAAATACTGAGTGTATTTTCTGTTTGGTTCTTATTGCAGATCTTCTTATTTTAGTTGCATTAGAAATAATGTTGTTGTATGCCAAACACATACTTGTCTACCTACTTAGCAAACACAATTCCCCAAGTTTTTATCATCTTGGCCATCAGGACTTGGTTCTGCAGTGATGTGGAATACATTCTGTCTGCATGTGTTCAGAGCCGTGCCTCAGTGGTCATTTCCATAGTCTGTTGGGTTGGCCTTTGTTTCTTTTCACTTGTTCCCTTTTCCTTGTTCATAAGATGTCTTCTGCTTTGCAAGACCCAGTGTGACCTGTTTCCATGTGTCTTACTCTTTCAGCGCTTTCTCATCTGATGAGGCTGTGATGGACACAAGTTGCAATGATCTATTTGTTGTGTTTTCAGTCAGCTGAAAACTAACTTCAGTCACCATTCTTGGCTCTTGTGCAGTAGCAACTGTATTGCCCAGACTACAGTGGGACAGCTGGTATTTTACAACTCTTGCTGGTCAATAGTGTCTTCAATTCTGATGGGAGCAAACATTAAATAGGATTTCAATAGGACTTAGTTTAGAAGAAGTATAAAATGTCTTTCAAACTGATGACCTGTGCTGTCTGCATTTTCATCCTGTATTGCCTGTAAAGAAAAACTTTAAAAAAGGTGAGGAGTGGATTTCATTTTCATTTATTTTTTCTCTAGTTGCTCATTAAACTGCTTTGAGATGATTAGTGAGGACTTCCTTCTCAGCAGATAAATTTCCAAAAACTTAATTCTTAGTGTAGCAAGAGTATTTGCTCCAGCAGTAATGACAGTTGAGAATACTTTTAACATTTGACTAAGTAAAACCCAACTTCTTTTTCACTTGTCCCCAACTAAAAATGAGCCATACAAAATAAGTTCTTGTGCTTCTTGTTAATGCAAGTAGTCAAGATAATTCACTAACTATGTGTATTTCATGTTGGTTAAACAATCTACCTCTCTATTTCTAACAGAGAAATGCTTAACAAACTTTTTTCTTCAACTTCAATAGCTACTGAGCATTAAGAACTGGTTTTGAGCAAATAGACTCACTTAAAAATAAAGGTTGACTTGGCAGCTTGTTTTACCTTGCTTTAGAATAAAAATGATTTAACTTTAGTGACATAGTAGCACATTGTAATGTATATGTTAGTCCACCTCTGAAAAATGCAGAACACAGTTAACTGCTTGATACACTAGAGCATTGTTATTTTGATACATGGCTGTGGAAGCTGCTCAAATGCTTCATGTGACTGAACTGTGTTTTGCTGGTAGATACAGTTTCAAATATGTAGGCAATAAGCAGGGTGTGGAAAGAAATTAGTTTTCTGTCCTTTTGTGAAACTTCTGTTCTGGGGCTTTGCGTTGGTGCCAGTGTTTTGTCAGATGAGATCTAGCTCGAGCATCAGTTGCAAGCCCGCGGACGGTAAAATGCTTATTTCTCCTTCAGTATATTCTGTAAATCAAGCCTACCCTATTGGTGTCTGGTTTGTGTCCCTAAATTGTTGCTATAACAGCTCTTTTAATAATTCCATATTCTATGGATTGTCAGAATTACATAAGGAATGGTAAAATTAGAAAAATTAACCTTCTACAAAGAATGGATGTCATATGTTCTTAGTATTTGTTTTTAAATATTTTGCTAGCTATTAGTAAAAGATAATGTCTAAACACTTGGGACTATTCTTAGAGTGCACAGTTGGGCCTAAACTGCAGAGACTGAATGCAGAGTTCTGCAACAACTCTAAAATATCAGTCCAGACTATTCCTCAGTACGGTGTGTAAGAACAGAAGTGTAGAGTTCCTTAGTTCAATAAGAATAATCATAGCTTGTCTGGTTAGATAGCTGAAGGAGCTGCAAATGATGATTTCTTCTGTCTGGTTGCATTCTAGGGAATTATCTCAGTTTTTAAACGGTTGTCCCTTTCTCCCCACCCTTACAAAGATGACAAAGCATGTTTTCCTTTGAGCTAGCCTAAGGACAGTTGCTATTATTAGAAACAAGAAACCATTGTGGCAACTCTTAAAGTATTAGTATTTTGAGGTCCCATTAGCCCTTTTCTGCATTGCTTGGCTGGGGGTGGCAAGACTGGAATAATAGAAAAATCAATTAGTTGTTAGTTGCAGTTATGTGAGAAAGAAACTTCAAGAAGTACAAGGCATCGTGATCTTGGACTTCATTGATTGTTCTCTTTTCCTCCTCCTCCTAAGTAATGTCTGATTTCCGAGTTGAAAAATCAAGGCATTATTTAATCTGATGTAGACATATTGAAATATTTTAACAAGAGCACTCTAAACATTTTAACATAATTTCTATATTATTAATCCTTAAAATGATGAGTAATTGTGATCGTAAGGATGAGGTGAACAGGCATTTATTTTTTAATGTGTCTAAAAATAGACAATAGGTATGTTCATCTGACTCCTTTTATAACTGACATTTATTTTGGAAAAGAGGTCAATTCCTACTATGTCACAGTTTGGGAATACCTCTTAAAGATTTTATTCTTGCTTTAAAGCAGAAGTAGCTGTAAAATCCTCAGAGAGGAGAGGTGGATTTCTGAAGAATTTATGGTGTTGATTTGCCTTCTCTTTCCTGAGTGGAATGGGATGCAATATCCATGTTGCAGTTAAACCAGCATAAGTCAAATTTATTCTTGTATTTTAAAACTGGCATTTTACAAACATTAAAAAAGCCCCACAGTTGTGGGTTTTGTTGTTTATTTTTAATTAATTTTGTTCAAATGGGATTCACTGAAAATCCAGGGATTTCCCAGGACAGAATACAGAGTTTGGCCATAGTGGTTAGTTCAGTAGTTTATTTTGAAGCTATTTCACCAGTGACCATTAAGCTTCTTCAGTCCTGCTGCTTTGCTTGGGCAGTAAGCACAAGACCAATTTGATTTGAACCTCACCAGTGGCCAGCAAGCAGAGGACACAAGCTCATCTCTCCTTACTTTCTATTAAGTCCATTCCTGCATCAAGTGGCTTGTATGATGTCCTTTCTCTGCCTTGAGTTGTTTGGAAGAATTTTTCATAATCAGAAAAATTAAATAGAAAATCTTTTTTTCATGGGTGGAAGTAGTGCTGTGGTTATTCAACTGAGCGGTGGTATGGCCTAATTAAAAGTTTACAAGTACCTGTTGTCTATAACATCGAAGTCTAAAATGCTGAATTCATTATCCCACTGCAGTTGGACTTTTGGGCAGGAAAATGAGCTTTATACATTTTCTTTCCAAGAATGTTCATGAATTTGGGGGCTTACTTTGAAAAGTACTACTAGCTGCTTAAATGCAGCTGTGGTTTTGTTAGTGTGATTTTTTTTTTTTTTTTTTAAACTTTTTTTAATGTCTTGTGTCCATTTCTCTGCCTTTCTTCTCTTAATCCCATGCTTCTGGGAGAAGCAGGGTGATCCTAGTTATATTTTATTCAAATCTGTTTGCATCAGAATGCTATTATTTCATAAATATCACTGGTTTAGGATCACATGTTCCTGTTCTTTGGTATATTTTTGCAGTTCTAAGAAATAACTGTATTCAACTCTTCTGCTGGTGCCTCTGAGCAGGCAGGTTAGGCTATCATTTGTGATGTAAGAGAACGAAGTTGCACAGAAAGCTTGAATTGCTACATATCCTATAGGATGTGAAAATAGTCCAGAGAAGAGCAATGAAGTGGTGAAGGGCCTGGAGAAAAAAAGTCTTATGAGGAGTGGCTGAGGTAACTGGGGCTATTTAGCCTGAAGAAAATGAGGCTGAGGGGAGACCTTATTGTTCCCTACAACTACCTGAAAGGATGTTGTAGAGAGGTGGTTGCTGGTCTCTTCTCACAAGTAACTAGCAACAGAACAAGAGGGAATGGCCTCAAGCTACACCAGGGGACGTTTAGACTGGACATTAGGAAAAAAAATTTCACTGAAAGTGTTGTCAGGCATTGGAACAATCTGCCCCCGGAGGTGGTTGAGTCACCATCCCTAGATGTGTTCAAAAGCTGGATATATGTGGTGCTTGGGGATATGGCTTAGTAGTGGCTTGACAGAGTAACGTTAATGATTAGACTCTATCTTAAAGATCTTTTCTAATCCAAATGTTTCTATGGTTCTGTGCTCTGCACTTCCACTCTTCCTATCACTACTGTCAGACCAGGCTAAGTAGAAGATACTCGAGATGTTCATCATGAAATTCTTGTCACAGGTAAGCAACTGATTATGAAGCAATGTCTGCAACTTGGGATAATTTATCTTATAGCTCTTGATCAGCACTGAAAGCAATGGGAAAGAATGTGCCTGATGTTCCCCATCATCCTGCAGTCAGCATTTGGCATTCCAGATTGCACAGATGAGTTAAAAATCTGGTGGTGTATATGCTTTATGAAATAAGTATCCAACCTGTGTAACTAGAGAGAGTAGTTGCTTTAAAATTTTTCTATGATCTTGGCACTGTTTGAGTGAGCCTTGCTCATTGCCATGCTGCAATTCTAACAACTGCTGCTGCAGACTGAGGAGAGATGTCTTGGAGTCTCGGGTCCTTTCTTCAGTGTGATGCCTGGCACCTCTTCACTTAAGCCTTTGCATTTCATGTCCTTTATAATAACAACTCTAAACTTTGTTTATTTTCAGTTTTCCAAATGTTGTAGTATTTGATAACATTGTATCATTTTACTTTTCTGAAGCATATGTAATGATTTTTTCCTTGAAAATATTACCGTCAGAGATATTATATATTCCTTATCCACTGAAGGAATATTTGTGCTTAAATTTGCACCTGTATTTTGGTGTGTGATTTTATTTTTCTTAATTTTATTTTTCACCCTAAAATTCTATGCTGAGTGTTGTTTTTCCCAGTAAACCTTGGCATATTTATAACTGATAGATATCTTATTTTTTAATAAAAATCTGAGGTAGCTAACCTTTTAACATAGAAGAAAAAAAGAAATACTAATTTGAGTATATAAACTGATCACAGTGCTAACAAATTGCAACTGCATTTGTGAAGTAAAATCACATACTGTGGAAATCTTAAATCTTGTGATTTAGTGTCTCAATTACAAATTTAATCTGATGCTACCTACAATTAAATGGGAATTACTTATTACAGTTTCTTTATTGCTTTAGATAATTTCAAAGTTTTTTGGGAAAACAAATTGCTTTGGTTCATATAATTTTCATTATTTGATAAGATATGTCTTTACAGTGCTAGTCTAGGAGAATAAGGTATTATTTGAAATTTTCACTCTTATAACAGTCTTCCTTTTCACAGTGAACATTTTTCTAAATGGAGTACTCCGCAGTAATTGTGTTAAACACATTTTCCTGTCACTTTACAAGCATTTAGTACTAGAACCTTGCTTTATGGTCCTGCAGCTATAGACTTCTTCATGTTGCACTTCAAGCTTGCGTTAATTTGGTTTGCATGTATGACTAAAACTTTGAAATGTTTTATTTATTTATCTTGCTTTTAAGGTCTGGACTTGAAATAGTATATTGGTCCTGTGTCTTTCAGTTGGTACTTTCTCCACTAAGCTTCTTAAAGAATTCTTGTGAAGATTGAGAGTTAGCAATAGTGAGACCAAAGGCAAACTTTGTGTTTCTTCCTTTACTTTCTTGGGTATTTTCCTTTACTGTATTCTCTGATTAATTGTGATCTGCTGTTGCCCATTACTGTTTATTTTAATTGTGCTTTATTTTACTGATACACTATTTTCTTTTTTTTTTCTATTTGAAATTATTTTTATGTTTTAATAATGTCAATATACCATTATGCTTGCACTCTTAATTTTTCTCTCTGGATCTCTAGAGATTTGACCATAAGTGTTATTTCTCTTATTTGCTTTTTATATATATATATATATATGCATTATGAAAAGCATTCTCCTGTCTTCCAGTGATCAAAGTAACTGTGTTGCTGCTGTGTGGAATAGTATACTCGAGTTAGTCTGTGAATGCTTCCACCCTGCTGTCTGTTCTTTTGGTTTATGCCATGTTGTTCTCATTGTTTTTCCTTCCTCTTTATTTTTCTTATGTATTTATCTTTGTTTTCCTGCTTATGTCAGTGGGATGGATATATTTTTTTCTTTAGATATACCTTGTGTATAAAGCATTTAAATGTTTCAAATTTGACTTAACTGGATCTAGTTTGGGCTGCCACTGAAGAGGTTTTCTCCCTCCCACCAGACACAAGATGGTGTGATGCTGCTGCTTATATGAGGTCTAGTAGCTAAACAGCAACTTCTTGAGGAATTGGTTCATCTTGGTGAACCAGCCTTCTGGAGAGGTATGAAGGTGGGAACACTGGAGAAATTGCCAAATTAAGAGCTTCGTGGTCCAGTATGTGGGAAGTACGTAGTTCTTTCCTGCATTTACTTCTGTTTAGATCTAAAGTGAATCAATATCCAAATTAACTCATATCCTTTTGAAAGTGGAAAATAGCCATCGGTCCTTTTGTGACTTCTGAATGCATCTCTGTTTCCAGAAAATTGATGAGTAAGGTTATCTAGCTCCACTTTGCTTAGGTTTCTCTTTTTGTTCTTGATGTTCTTGAGCAAGTGGCAGTGATTGAGGTTTTTAGATAGCATCTGTAAACTTGCCCTGAGAGCTGGATACTCAATTTACTTAATTGGTTTCATCTATAATTAGTTTCAGTCTATGATCTTGGTGTATTAGTGGCAAAAGTTGATGCACTATTTCTGTGCATCTCCCAACCCTCCAAATTAATTGAAATTTCTTGGAAATATACCATTCCCTGATGTTTGAGAATGGAGTGTTCCACCAAGTACATAGAACTATCCCTCTATGTAATCTTTATTTATTGATGTTAACGTGTGCTTTCCCTCTACAGTGTCACTTTGGGCAGGAGGTAGTATATGCTCCTGGGAGATATCCAAGGAGAAGTTGGCACAGTAACTCTGGGCCTTGATTTTATTTTATTTTTTTAATATTTATTTTCTTTTGTAAGGGAGATGACTACTTGAGGTGAAGAGCCATCTAGGATACTCAGCAGGCTCTTGGCTTCCATAGAGAGGACAGATGGACACAGGTCATGGAGCAGAGGCTTGGAAGAAATTGTAGGAGACTCTACTCACGGGTGTCTCTTTTGCTTTTGAGCTACACACGGCAGTCCCTGTCAATAGTGTGGGGTAGCAAATCCCATGGATAAAACTTGTGAAGTTTCCTGGGGGTTGCGGAGGCAGCGGGCAGAATGGTTTTCTCAGTAGCAGTATTTGGGGAAAAGGCAAAAGGGTATAGAGGATCACAAAAGAGATGCATAGAGTAACTGTGGTTTCCCAAAAGGCGTGGTGAGCCAAACATGTCTTGGAAGTGAGTAAAGCGAGCAAGCAATGAGGACTGAAGGAGAGGGGAGTGGGAATTAATATTATTATGATGCTGCAGCATGTCATTCTAAAATGTTCATAATATTACAGAATTTATCTTAGAATTTCGTGTATTTGATAGTTCTCTATTTGCAAAAAAATCCTAAGCACTTTGTTTCATTTTCTTTATTCTATGGGACTGTTACTGTCAAACAGTAACAAAAAGTTTCTAAGGTTCCATAAAATAGGCACTGTATCATCGTCTGTTTTTTTTTTCTCTTTTTATCTAATTCTATCAACCCAAAATTGTGCAATTTTGCACACAGCAACAGCTTTGGAGTTATGTGATATCTTCACAGAAGAAATCATAGAATCACAGAATGGTAGGGATTGAAAAGGCCCTCTGGAGATCATCTAGTCCAACCCACCTGCTAAAGCAGGTTCACCTAGAGTGGCTTGCACAAGAATGCATCTAGGTGGTCTTTGAAAGTATCCAGGGAAGGAGACTTCACAGCCTCTATGGGCAGCTTTTCCACTGTCACAGTAAAGTAGTTTTTCCTTATGTTTAGGTGGAATTTCCTGTGTTCTAGTTTGTGCCTGTTTCCACTTGTCCTGTCACTGGACACCACTGAGAAGAGACTGGCTCCATCCTCTAGACACCCACACTTATAAACAGTGATCCACATTTATAAACAGTGATGAGGTCCTCTCTGTCTTCTCTTCTCCAGGCTAACCAGTCACAGGTGTCTCAGCCTTTCCTCATGAAAGAGATGTTTCAGTCTGTTAAACATTCTCATAGTTCTCCATTGGACTCTCTTTAGTATTTCCCTGTCTCTCTTGAACTGAGGATCCCAGAACTGGACACAATACACCACATGTGGCCTCACTAGGGCAGAGTGGAGAGGGAGGAGAACCTCTCTTGACCTTCTGGTCACACTCTTCTTTAATGTGCCCTAGGATATCATTGGCCTTCTTGGCTACAAGACCACATTGCTGGCTTACATTTAACCTGTTGTCCACCTGACTCTCAGCTCCTGACCTGTTCTGTGCATGGGGTTATTCCAGGTGCAGGACTCTACTTTTCTTATAATAAATCCATTTTTTATTTAAAAGTAATCATTGTTCATCAGACCACTTGTAACCTATCCTTTTCCTCTTTCTTCTTCCTCTAAGGGTCATTGACAAGAATAGATTGCTTTTGAACAGAAGGCTGTGTCCCAGACCATTTATTTATACATATATATGTATCTAAAAAGTCTTTTTTTTTTTTTTTTCTTAGTAAGTATTAGCTGATTTGAGTTAAAGGAAAAGTTAGCTGCTTATTGCTTAGCAAAAAAGATGCTCAGCTGACGTTACCACTACCATGGAACATGAGCTTAAAATTAAATAACTTTATTTTCTTCCTTGAAAAAGCATCACTTTTGGAAGTATGAAGAAACCTTTCTAAAAATGTATCTTGTGCAGTTGTTCCTGCCATAGCCCTGAGCTTTTCTAGAAGTTTGTAGTTGGATGGAATATAAAGAGATGTCCTACTAGATCTCATGTAATGACTTTCTGGCAAGATGAATGCTGGGAATCTTAAACACTAGAAAGTGTTCTAGAAGCAAAGTTGATAGTCTTTTTAAATTGTTTAGTAGGATCAAGTGTCTGTGTCAGTGAAGAAAGAAAACATTGGTGAATGGAAATTCTAAATAACTCCTTGCTGCAGTTTTAGGCAATAAAGTAAAATGTATGTATAAAATGCTGTTTGAGCAGAAAACACAAATGAAATACGCAATAAGTTTCTTGACTAAAGAGAACATGACTTCATTATTTATAGCTGTTTAAGAGAAGAGACTTTTTTTTTTTTTTTTTTTACTTTGTAAAGGTTCTGGGGGCTTCCCCCTTTCTCCCCTTTGCTAATGTTTTGCACTAGCAAAACTTGTAATAGGTGTAATCTGTTTATCCAGAGGCTGAACATAGAACTTTGTAGATTATTTCACTGGCTTGAATTCAAGACACAGTTAGAGGGATTACTTTTTCTCATTTTGGATCCCCTTACGTGATCCTGTCAAGCAATAAGCCTGGCCCTGTTTGAATCACCTAAGGTGATTGAAAATACTTTGATCCTTATTGTCTGTTTTCTGTCCAGGTGGCTAAAGTAGCTTAGATACAAGTCAGTAGGAATTGTTACAAAGGAAAATGATCACTTTGTTTGAAATTATATTACAGATGAGTTTCAATGTATCACTTCTCTGTTTAAGTATCTGAATTTCTCATTTCCCATCCTGTTGCATCTCCAATTACCCATCATTATCCAAGATGCTCAAGTGCTGCTTTTAAACTTGAGCAAAATTTCATATCCTTTTAAACTAAAGTGTGATTCAGAGTGGGTTTTAACACAGGCATGTTATCAGAAGGAGTGTATATGTGTGTCTGTGTAGGCGACCTCTTGTTTTTCATAGTAAGATAAATACTTACTCCCCTTTCAAAATAAGTTTACCAATAAATGAGGCTTTCTGTCCCTTGGTGATATTTCTGCTGTATAATAAAATACTCACAATCACTCAAAAGAAAGGTTAGTGAAATGAATGTCAGTTTAAAACTTAAAAATCCATTTCCTAATTTAATGTTATGATCAGCAGTGCTGGCAGAGCAAGTGTGTGTGAGGAAATCTTGACTCTTGAATCCAGGCTGAATTTTATTCTGTTTTTTTTTTCCACTTGAAAATTCAGTGTTGAAAATATTCACCATTTCTGTCAAAATAATTATCAGTGTTAAGCAGAAGACCACTCTTTCTTCATCAGCTTCATTACACAAACCAATTGTATCAAAATATGAAACATATGTTTTCTAGTTTATTATGATAGTAATATTCTGACTACAGCAAGCAGGCTTTAGTAATGGAATCTGTTGCTCTCTCGATAAATGCTGAAAAAGAAGTAACATGTACAATAGTTTGAAGTTTACCATTTAGCTTTTTAGCTTACCCTGTAACTTCTGTTATACGCTGTACTTTAATGTTACATACTTCAAGAAAATGTTAGCATATATTCTCACTCAAAGCTTTTCACTTCTAAAAATGAAATTCCTGAATAGTTGAAGCAGTGAAAATTGTGGTTTTAGACAATAGATGAAAAGTTATTGCCTATCCATAAGAGCTTTGTTAGCTTGCCTTGTATAATAACTGTGGGGGAGGGGAAAATTATCAAAAGCTTTTGTCTTAATGATGCTGTGTGAGGAGCAGCAGGAAAATCCACATTAAATACAGTTAGACATGATTGCACTTGAATTAATCCAACAGTTAACCAATTAAGTCATTTGACGTACAAAGCGTGTGTTGAGCGGAAGAGGAGGAGGTGAGGCAAAGAGGGGACAGATGGACTCTTGCTTGGCAGAGGAGAGTTTCCAGCTCTCTAACCAGGAGGGATCAGCAGGAATGCTGCACTTATCCAGAAGAAACTTCATTGGCCAAACTTGTAAACTTAACATTATGTAATTTTTTTTATTTAAAAGATAAGTGTATATTTATATACATTAATATTTTAAACTTTCTTTGGTAAAAAAAAAATCTAAACTGAGAACAATGAAAGCAAGATAGATTATGTAAATTTCAGGTGGTGTTTTTTTCTATCCCTATAGTGTTCTTGGGAGTACTGCAGTAAATTGTGTAGATTCACTAAAATTATTTTTACATAGTCTGAAGTAGGAATTGAGCATAGAGTTTTTTGGTTCCTTGCCTTGCTTTGCCTTTTTGGGTTATGAAAAAAAGGGCAAAATCATAAGAAGGAAGAGTCAAAGAGAGACCTTTAGCAATGTTAGGCTACAAGGATATGCAGAACTCTTCAAAATGCTCTTTGACGTGTCTTTCATTTCAGTGCTGTAACTTTGTCAGATGGAATGCGACTCTGAAGATGTTAATGTTTTATTTCACAACTGTTAAATTTCTCCTAGTACCATAACAATTATACCACAGATGAAATTGGCACCCTAGTTGATACAGCTTTCCAATTTTACCTGTCATGCTAGTGAAGAGACAGTAATTTGAATCCTACAATAATGTTTTTAGGTACTTGACAAAAATGACACTTGCCTTAATTACAGAAAGGTTTATACAAGAACATGTTCCATTTATACTCGAAATGGAAGTCAAATTAAAAGACAGATGTAGATAATTAACAAAATTAAACTTGACATCTACTCTAAAAATTTTTCAAGGATTGTATATAATGTGAGCCCATAGGTGGCATTCAATAATTTGGCAAAACTTTTTTTTGAATATGAAGTTTAAACTACCAAAATGGCAAATAATAATTTGCTTATTAATGTCTAGTTACGGACAGGTCATCTGCTGTCATTTAAAAAATGCTATTGTCCAATGGTAATTGGATATACATAGTAAAAGAACTGTGAGCAAAGAAGCATGTTTTTATTTTTTTAAATGACATTGTTCTTTCGATGTTCAGATTACTCTGTTGCAACCATCAAATGTGAAAACAATCACAAATGGCAATGTTCACAAGTGGTACTGGCCTGCTGCATGTTGCAGCTGTAAGACTTAAGCAGTGTTTTGCTGAAGCCCTAAGATTGACAGATGGATGATTCCAGAGCCCAGCATTCCTATCTGGATGTTCTTTGTTTCCTCTCCTCTGTCTCTAAATTGAAACCACAATTTCTCGTGTGTGTGTTTGTGAAACATGAAGAGAGCTAAGTGTCTGGAACAGGAGCACTTGGCTGGAGTGGGAGGACAGTGGCATCCAGCACCTCATGAGAGGAAACACATGTGTATGGGGAAGGAGGAACAGGGGAATATAAATAAGAAAAGGAGTACATATCAGCTGGTCTTCTGGAGTAGCACTGGTATTGCACTAAATAGAAACACGTATCTTCCTGCCAGTTGCAAGCTAAAAGTACAGCACTAGTTTAAATGTAAGCAAAAAGCCTGTAGTTACCTTGGTGAATCATTTAATTGAAAGATGTCACAAAGCTGAAAGATGGGATAGAAGTAAAGCTCTGAAAACATGTTGACTGGACTAAACAAGAAATTAACTGACGCTACTTTAAAGTATAGTAAGATATAGTTGTGTTTGGTACTGGAATAGATCATTGCTGTTGTGGTCAGTACATTAAATCCTTGCCATGCTTCCATTGATTTGTCTGCAAAATACTGTAGCTGATTCATAAGTAGTAAATTATATTATGCACAACTGCATGTGTACTAAATTGCAGTGGGATTTTTCTTGTCTTAAACTGTTGATTTAAGACTGTGTGGCCTTAGTGCACAGTTTCTAGACAGTGAGTCTCATGGATTTACATAAGCTTCTGTGTGAACAGTCATGTTAAGTTACATGGTAAGTCTTAGCTCAGTGCTGCTTGCCGTAATAATATGTAACTGGGACCATCAAAATGATGCATTAATTGTGAAGCAGAAGCCAAGGGAAGGAAAAGCAGATGTATAAAAGAACTTGCTTTCTCCATGTACTACTTTTAGTAGTTGGCTGTATACTGTGGAAAAAGCATACAGTGGGAAAGATGCACAAAGCCTAGTAAAAAAGTGTGGCATTGAGAGGAGGTAGACTTGTTACCTGTAACAGCTGAATCAAGCTTATGTGAATATTCACCTTAGTGTGTCTCCTCTTGTCTTGATGATGCTCTTCAATGTTCTGTTTGAACTTTTGAAGACAATCCTTTATTTCGGTTGCACTTTGCTTTGGTGAAGCAGTTCTATACTGTGGGGAGAAAGTTACCGTTTGTCACTCTGATGCTACATTAGCCCTTTGCTTAGATGACCTTACTAATACACTGCAGAAGTCTTTCTTCATAAGATCATAGACGTGAAAGATAAGTGGTGATGGTGCAGCTAACATATGGCATCTGTAGTGATGGTAAGCAGAAATGGTGAAAACTGATGAGGTG
Source organism: Chloroceryle amazona (assembly GCA_027560015.1). Classification (NCBI taxonomy): domain Eukaryota; kingdom Metazoa; phylum Chordata; class Aves; order Coraciiformes; family Cerylidae; genus Chloroceryle; species Chloroceryle amazona. The sequence continues at coordinate 13,688 of JANHFX010024579.1, read as the reverse complement.
GAACGGTTGTTGATCTGGAGTAAAGATCCTTTATCTGTGTGTGCAGATGTGGATGTATACAGTATATACCCATACATGTCTACCACAGGCCTATATTCTTCTTTCGCATTTAGGTAATTGTCTCTAGTCACTTGAAATTCAGTAAACAGTACTATAACAATTCAGTTTGGAAGTTTGCCTTCCCAGCATAGAGCCCGTCAGCTTCTTTTAGAAGAATCTAGTATCTGAATAGCTGTGACTTAAACACCAGTGTTATACCATCTCAGAAGACTGGCTTGTTCTTTCTGTCAAGAGTGACAAGCATTCATCCTGCATCTAAGTTTGGTAAGACTAAGTAGAGCTTCAGCAAACCTGTGAATCTTCTAAAAAAAATATACATTAAAAAAAATTTACTTGGAAGTAAGTTGTAAGTAGTGGGGTTTGAATTTAAATACCCGAGCTAGTTCTGTACTGACCAGCTGCATAGTCATATTTGTGTAAAGTTTGGACTTGCTTTTAGTAGCTGATTTTTATGCGTTTTATGCGTAATGGAACCTTAAACAGTCTTCCTCTTTGTCTGGGAGTTATATGTCTGAAGCCTCTTCAAAAATTTTGAAGTTAGGGGAAGCTTTATTTATAGTCAGCCTAAAGTGCTGATGATTAGACCCCTTTGAATGTCTCAAACCCCATAAAACTAAACCACTCATTTAAAGCATACAAGAATTGGGCCAGTATCTGTTGTACTTACTGTGGCATACTAAGTTGAGTTTTAAGAAATCCTATTAAAATACTAAATGAGATTTGAATCTCTGTAGCCATATGCTAAAGTGAAAAACTAGAGCATAGGACAAGAGGTCACTGTTTTGAGTTAGAACTGGCTTTGTTAAATATGTGTTCAACCAACTATGAATATGCATCCTGCTATCTAGTTTAAGTCATTTAGAGTGCTTATCCCAAATTTAGAACTTAAACTTTTTTTTTCCATAATACCATTAAGTATACTGATTTCTTGACAAAGGCCAGGATTAAGTGTTATCTTTTGTGTGTGTATCTTCCTCCTTCTTGTAATGTTCTGGAGAAGTTTTAAAATGTAGTTCTGAGGCCATGAATATGAGGAATCTTCTTTGTGTACTGAAAGGCAGTTGTATGAGAGTTGGTGGATTTTGTTCCTTGTGTGGTGTGGTTTTGTTTGTTCATTTGTTTACTTAATTGTTGTAGTTGCCGGGTTGTTTTTAGATTGCTGTCCCTCTTCCTTTTTGCTCTTCTCCCTACCCTCCTAGCAATTTATCTACTACACTTATTGTGAGTCAAAATCTACTCTGGTCAAGGTGTTTTCTTCATTTATAGTAGCACCTGTCTCCAGCATTTTAGGTGTGTGGATTGTATGGTTAATATAATCTAATAAAGTACTTTTTCACCTTAATGAGAATTGAATAACTTGCATCCAATTTTTTTAATTGCATCACTTTAATTAAACATATAAGGATGTAGATGAGTGTCCAGCTTTAAACACTAAGAACTAGTATAGCTTCTCCGTTTCTTGCTAAGAAACTAGGAATAAGATAGAATTTAATCTCAACATTCCATTAAATTTACAATAAACTAGGAAGAATTAAGTTATTCTGATATATGAAACAGCTATAAAGCAGTCTCTCCTTAGAGCTAAGATTTTGCTTTTGGGCAGTCTGATATCTTGCTCTTAGAAAAGAGCTGAATCTGCCTTATATAGCAATCTTATTTTATATTATTTTTTATTGTTTATAGGACTTTAAAAACAATTTTTGTGAGAAAGTTGAAGTTTTTGAATCCCATACCAAAGATAGAACAACGAAATCTAAGTATTTCATTTAGAGAAATAAAAGATGTAGGCAAGCTTCCCTTCTCCTCCATGTTAAAAGCTAAAAAAGGGCTTTCTGCAAATGTGTTCAATTTTTGCTTGTTTTCTAATGTTAAACTCCAAGACAAGTTTATTTAAGTACCTTTTTTAGTGTTACTTTTTGACACAGCAGTTATGTGAGTTCCCATCAGGTTGTCACTTGATCATTGGTAGAAAGGTGTAAATTAGACAACAGCAACAAAAAAAAGTGAAATTGAGAATCTTGGAGCTATTTGGTGGCCTATAAATAGTTACCATCAGTTTCACACTCATGGGCCATGGCTGAAACATACTTTCCATACTGAAATAGAGACTAAACTTAATTAAATTTATATAATCTTTGTTGACTGCACTGCAGCATTGTGGAGGTCCAAAACTATTGTATCTCAGTTCAGTCAGGTTTTCCCTAACTTGATTTTTAATTACCCTGCATATATATATGTGTATATGCATACACACATCTATTTAGGTTGATTCATTGTGTACACCTGTGTATGTATATAAAAATGCACTTATACCGTAACCTATATCAATACAGAAACCCTGCATCTTTGCTGCTTTTTTTTTTTTATACTGCTGGTGAATCCCCAAGCACAGGTGAAGTTTTGCCTCCTGTGTTATGCAATACACCAGCCCCAAAATCCCAGCAGCCCCACAGATGCTCTTGTGGCTGACTTTGGTCACACTATAGGCTTTCCAAACAACATGTGTCTCCCTGACACTGCCAAAGTATCATGTCTGCCTGCAAAGCCAGATCTTCTAGGAACAAGGTAATGCCTGTGTGAAGAAAATGTTAATCCAAGAATCTGGAATATTTTTTATTTCTATATTAAGTGTCTTGATTTCTTAAAACCAAATTGTATTTGGATACTTTAAAGAAGTATTTGAATGATCTTGATTTCTGTGGTAAAAATTGTTAGAGGTAGTAATCAGTTTAAGTTTCTCTGCCTTTTATTTAAAAGGAAGAGTAAAAGTAAACTTGCAGCAAATTTGGTGTACCTGTCGACCCATTTGGCTTGACTGGAGAAAGGAACACTTTAGTTCTTGCTACTGATTTGATCTAGGGAAGAAATAATGCTGCTTGGTTGTGGAAAGTGATAGATTTAAGTTGTATTAAGCAAGGCTGTATTCATTTTTTCCTGTTATGATACAAAGCCTGCATTTTTCTTGGAAGTAGTGGATAATTTCAAAGAGGGGACTGGGGGAATTCTCAAGAAACAGAAGTGCACAAAATGAGAATAGAGAAGAAAGAAAAATGACATTTCAAAGGGTGATAGTTGCATCTGGTAAGGTATGAGTAACAATATCTGGAAGAAAAATGCTCTGCTTGGCTAAATTGTACTAGCCCGCAATATAACTAGTTAGCAATATGCTTTTATAAAAAGGTTATTTTTATTTCATCAAGTAAAACTTTTTGTATCTAGTTAAAAACATATCAAGCTTTGTACAAACTATAAATAGTGCTTTAAAGACAATAATTAATATGATATTCATATAACTTTATTTTTCCATGTGTTCTTTTTTACAGACCAGTCTTTCCATATGGGGATGGGGAAGTCTTGGCCTTATGCTTTTTCTAGTAAATTTTGGACCCTTCACTATATTTTATGTTGCATTTTATATCCTCTGCTTTTTGGGTGGGTAAGTATACTGCTTAATGTTTTGTATTATTTGCTCCCAAAGTAAAATTTTAATGTGTGTTTTAACAAATAACTTGCTGTGAAAATCTGAAGTTACTTCTATGTAGTATCTCCATATCTGAGTAGGTCTTTGAGCAAAGTTGATGAAATTGAGATTTCAAGGGGGGAAAAAAAAGAAGTGATGTTTGTTTGTGGGTTTTATTCGCCCCCACCCCATTGAATGGTGCTCATACTACATTTGCCCAGGCAAAGAAAGGATTTCCGTGGTTTGTGCGTTTTTTTTTGTCTGCTTTTTTTTGTTTGTTTGTTTATGTGGTTGGTTGGCTTGGTTTTGGTATGTGAGTGGTTGTTTTTTAATTTGTGTCTGTGGTGATTTCTGTCCGTCCCCCATCCCCCCCCCCCCGCTGGGGTCGGTTTGCTTATTTGTTTGAAAGGCTATTTATAATGGGTGCTAGAGGACAAATACAAAAAAAACCATTAACTTCAGTTCATCTTTTGTTACCATGTCAGTTTTTTCCCAGGTACTTACTAAGTCAATATGTCCCCTTATCACAATCTCATTTTCCTACCCAAGATACCTCCTTCATGAGGAAGGTTAGTGGATGTTTTCCAGGGTGTGTGGAAATGATGCTACATCTTGAACAAGTACATCTGTTCACCCGCTGTAGACACTTTATATAGGAAGGGAGCAAACAGGTGATGTTTCTGTAGTCTTTAGCACTGTATACATTGTATATTATGTCTGCCTTGTAACCATTAAAACATTTTTAATGCCAAGTCTAAATTTATTAGTGGGATATTCCTCCTTCCTCTCACTCAAAAGACTAATCTGCAGGACAGTAACACTTGTAAGTTTTCCAAGGCCAGCTTGACTTCTTATGGGGTGTTTGGGATATCTTTATTTTTTCCTTCCTCTGAAACACGCTTTTAACATTTTTATTGAATACAGTACAGAATGTATGTATATTTCTGTATGTCTCATCCAAAAACTGTTGTATTGTAGTGGCTAGAATTAGAGCTGCCACACTTGGATTTCAGCTGTATTTAAATTCCATCTCAGAGAACTCGGAATAATCAGTCTACTAGAGCAAGGATCTGGTTAAAGTAAAACTACTAATTAAATGCTTTTTTTTGTTAAGTCTTTATAATGTATGATTGGCATATATTGCTGGCTGTTGATCCAATGCAAAAGGCAAAACTTGTTCAAAGGGCAAGAGTTTATCCATTTACTGGTTTGTATTACCACTTCCTTAGTATTTGCAGTATGAAAATCTTGTGATCTATAATAATTTCTTAAAACCTTTTTCTTCCTTCTTGCTCAATTTCAGTTGCTTGGCTTTTCAGAGCTGAAAGTCAAAGCAGTCTCTGGTGGAGTGTATCTGAAGTCAGCTCCAGTTTGGCCCTGTGAGTGAGCCTGCCTCAAGTGCCTGAGCTCACTCATTCTGGAGTCAGCTCTGATACCTCTGTGCTGTGATTCTTTTGATGTATTGGTTTATTTTTGTAGCCACACAGTCAACTACTACGCTACCACAAGAATTATCCATATCTGTTCAAGCAGAATTTGTATCCATCTCCCTCTTGTTTTCTTTAGATAGATATGGGGTCTCAGCCCTTCCAGTAGAATGTCATTAATTCATTACTTTAACATAACACTTCTTGTCTAAGATTGTAACCTGCCCCTTTTTTAACACTGTTAATCTTTTTCAGTGACACACCCACTTTAAGTATTAACATTTGGCATACAGAACTGTGACTGCTAATTAGGTGAAATAGTTTTATTTCTAAATTATTCTTGCCTACTTTTTCTTTTTGAATTAATTCTCGTGAAGGCAGGCAAAATGCTTGTTAATGTTTTCCTTAGAAACAAGATGAAAATAATGTTATAAAGTAAATTTTTCATTTATGATTAGCAATTATATGTCATAACATTTATACAAATTTATAAAATAAAAATATCAGTTTGGTTCATGAATACAGTAATGTCCTTAATGTACCCTAATCTGGAGCAAAATAGCAGTTTTGGACATGGATTTTTATGGTAGAATTTTATGTTGAATCTTGGAGCTCTTATCCCATTTGTCCTGCAGTTTTCTAACTCTTTATACTTGCTCAAAAATAGTGGCCTGTGTCAAAGGTTTCTGATTTCCACTACCTGGGAGACCACTTCTGTCCTATTTTGCAGTTCAAACAAAAGAAAATGTTGAATTGTAGCTGGTTGCATTCTTAGTATTGACCTAAGCATTTAAATTATATGCCACTTTTTTCTTTTGTGAAGGAAAAGGATGGTGATACCATAGCTGTATCAGCATAATCTGTTTATACGATTTCACTTCTGTTACGTGCTAATTATTTCTTTTGATTTAGTCTGAACTGTGTATTTGAACAAATAGCATAGTGGTAAGTATAGTATTGTTGTTTGTGTGCATGGAAAGATGCTGAAATTAGTTGTGTATATGAATAAAAGCTCAAGATCAAAAGTTCTACTTCTTTCATTTAATCTTGTTTCAAGACTGATTTATAAAATGTTAGCTTTTTTGGGGTTTAGTACATCTGGTAACTCCGTACTTAGGGAACTGAGCTTTTTATACCAAAAGCAGGAGGTAAAAAATAGATATATTGTTTCTTTGACCTGTGTAGCCAAGACTAGTACAAGGTGTTAATCTCAGTGAAGTATTTTTTGCCTCTACTTCAAGTATTGGTGCAAACTCCTTAACTGGAGTGCTGGGCCTCTCTTTAATCTTCTGACTTTTCTTTCTACTATGAATATTTCTTAACTTACTCTCCCTCCTTCCCCTTTCCATCCTAAAGGGCTAAAGTAAAAATGATCTGAATTGCAGTTCTGCCGACAGCTTTAGGCTTTGCTATTGTGAGAATTGGACCATCAATTGCTCCATCATTTGACAACTGAGCAAATTCCTTTAAAAACCATAATTAGTGATACTTAATCACTTCCCAGTGACTGTGTGCCTACATTGATGATTCTAATTTCTGACCAGATAGGGAATGGTTCGGAAGCTGCTTTTTGACTTGGAGAAAGAATTCACCTGAGGCTGTTGCTCTTCTTAAGGGTAAAAAGATAAACCCGTAGTCTCCACTTTTCTACCTTTCACCTTTGTTCTGTTGTCAGTCTGTCCACGTGCAAGGTTGGTTTTCCAATAATCTTTTGAAAAAGTTTACAATAAAAATTTAAGATAAAGTCTCTTTCTGTTCTATTAATTTAGAGAAGAGACTAAAATGTTTTCTTACTATATTGAATAGCCTCTAGATAAATTAAATGAGCATTTACACTAGAAGTTTCTGGTTAGCTGAATATACACTGAATAGTCAGGCTATGTATCCTTCTTGTATCCTTCTCTAATGCACCCAGATTTTAAATTGGAGAATTAAATGTACGAATTTCTGCTATGGAGACAGAAGGTCCTAGGATTTCTAGGTTAAAAATGAAAATACTTAAAGGCATCTAAGATGATGAACATATAGTTAACCTATATTGGTAGCATATTAGTATTTTTGAATGAGCCATTATAAAAGTGTCATAACATTTGAGAGAGAACAGATTTGTAATCTACAGCTTGTTATTTTGAAGGGCTCAATCCATTTGAATAAAAGAAGGGAAGCATTTTTTTCCTTCTTGCCTCCTCCTCCAAATTTGCTGATAAATGTTTGAAGTAAAAACTGATTTTAGGAAAAAAAAAGGGGGGGGGGGCATTTTGTGTATGCTGTGTTTTTGTTGTTTTGTTTTTTTCTTAAGACTGAGTTTTCTAGTGCAAAAGTGGTAGATAATAAAAACCCAAACATCATCATAATTTAAAAGAAATACAACAAAACACCTTCCACAGAAACCAGATCATTAGTTAACTTTTAAGAGTAATGAAACTATTACTGAGGGTTGTTGGTTTGTTTTTTTTTTTTCCTAAGCAAGTTTTTTGTCCTTGAACTGAATTATGATGCTACTAGCACCACGGGTATTATGAATTTAAAGCTATCTGGAAGTATATGGAGTAGAAGAAAAATTGGACCTGGTTTTATTTTTCTGTCCTCATATGTAGAAAGTGCATGTGTCTGGTAGATAAAGATGCCTTTAAGGGAATCAGAGTATCGAGTGAAACTGTGTAGCATTTATTTCTTTTGGTCCTGACATTGTTCAGGTATAAATGTTATCTTTCCTTATTCTGAATTACCGAGCCTCTGGAGTACTTCAAAAGAATGGTTCCCAGTTTGGGAGTTAAAACTTTCAAATGTTTTAATCGTACGAGTATTTCATATCAACAGCAATCTATATTAAAAGAATGTATTATTTCAACGCATTTCAAGCCTTGAATGACTTTGTATGTTCATGTGGTCACAAGTGTTGATCAGCTGGTCTTTAAATTGAGTGCTTTGAAATTTCTGTAGAAAGCTATGCGCGTTTAGCCATCCCAAGGCTAGTCTGAGCAACACTAACTTCATATTCTTTTTTTTTTGCTTAACTTTTCAAAGTCTGCACACTTTGATTATAATTGGTATAGCCTTTATCTTATCATCTATTTCATAGTAAAACCAGCTTTATGTGCTGTTGTGTCTTAGTGTTATAAGCTATGAATTTGCTGTTGTAGCAAGATTGAACTTTTTGCATTTTTTTCCTAATGCCTTCATTATATCATAAAGAGAAGAACAGTAAAACGAACGGCTGTCCTGCTTAACTATGTCATAATTTATATATCATTGTAGAATTATGAGGAAAGAAGATAATGAATTTCTGATTTAACATTCTTTTAAAATAAATGATCCAGGAATGCATTTATTTAGATTTTATATGCTGAATTAATTAAAACCAAACAAGCAAAAAGGCAAAAAAAGCCTCACAACCCAAAAGCACAAAAAACTCAGAACGACCCAAAAACTGAATGCTTTGTGTTTGCCTTTTCCTTGGCGCCTTTTTTTTTTGTCTTTGCACCTTAAAGTCCCCAGTTGTACTATTTCTCTAAACTTACACAATAAGTAGTTGGTTACAACATCAGTTTCTTCCTGGTCTGTGTTCTTGTGGTTTATGCCTCAATGTATCTTTAAGGAGTTTATTTCTTTGTAGTGCTGAAGTAAAAGAATCTTTGTATAAATGCAGTCAGAACAGATTATGTAGGCACCTCTCTTTCCATGTTCTAGAATTTGTGAGCCTAGATAATGTGGTCACTGGTTCTCAGGCATCAGGCTGTGTACTACAGACTGTACTCATAGATTACCTCTATGATAAGAACATACCAAGACTGATAATTAAGAGGCTGGGAAACGTCATAGTATTGTGTAAACCATTTTGAGTGACACATCGTAGTAGGAGAATAAACAGTGAGAATTGTCATACTGTCATTTCATAACTTGCTGTGAAGTATTTTCTATAGGGGAGGAAAAGATGACTTACACTAGCTAGTCTTTCTTTTTCAATTCTAGGGGTTTTGTGGTTACTCTCTTATTTGGAAAAACCAACTCAGAAAGATACCTTGAACAGTGTGAACATTCGTTTCTTCCTTGTACATCAGTTGGGATTCCTAAGGTAAGAAGAATTTACTGGTCTTAAATCCTAGATCAGATTTTAAAAGTTTGAAAGTAGGAATAGCAGTAATGTAAAAATTGTACCCATTTCCCAAGGTAAAAGAGTGTACTTTTAGTGTTTTGAGTCACATGAAATGTGCAATTGAAATGCAAGATTTTTTCCTTCTTGAAATGCAAGTTCAAGCATTTATGGGAAGTTTGTTTGAAGTATTATTTCTGGCTTCATTATGAGAGAAGAGTAAAATGTAACTTGCTAATATTCGAGGGAATTACTAAAACGTTCTTTTCTAGACTACCTGTGTGTGTTTGTTTTGTTTGTTTGTTTTTCCAGCAGAACTGGTAGCTCCTTGCCTGTTCTTGCAAAATTGTCATGACTTACAGGTTCTTCCATAACTGGATCTGTACTCTCTCAAGTTTTGATTCTTTCAATTGTGCTTGCCCTACTAAGATGATTAAACTGCAGTAAAGTCTAGATTTACACAACTTCAGGGTTTTCTTTGGTTATCTTCAAGACCAAGCAAAAACCCACATAGATAAATGTGGAGCAGCAGTGGGATCCCCTTCTTAGCTTTTTCTGAGTTATTAATAGACAAATCATTTTGGTTGATGGACCTAAATTCAGGGCTCCTAACTGGATAAATCTGCATCTGTTTAGTACAGCATAAATTCTTAATAGCTAAGAGGTAGAATTCCTGGTTTATGAACCAATGCATCTTGGCAGCTCAGAAGTTTAGATGTATCTTGGCCTAATCCATTTGCAAACTCAAAGATTGCTAGTTATGTTATAATTAATCTCACAGCTGTTTTGATTGAAACATCCTTTCCTTTCTTAGCTGTCAGGTCACTATACTTCATGTTGTCTGTGAAGGTGGGAGGGGTGTTCAACTATCTTATCGATATCATAGAGAAATTTATTTTGTGATTCAGTGGTGTGTTTTCTAATAGTACAACTTTTTCTGCGGAACCCTTTATGTATAAGAAATAGAAAAGACAATGTTACTTTTTTTTAGCTCAGTGTATATATATATGCATGCTCTTTTTGCTTTATAAAAGAATAAAATGTGGGGAGGGGCTGTGGTTGGTTTGTTTTTTTTGCATAATCTTTGCAAATTCAGTCATTCGACTTCCGATTTGAGTATGGATTATTGACACATCACTTTTCTCAACTGTCTTGTCTTGAATAATCTCTGGATTTAAGTTGGTGGTGTTTTTCGTTTCTGTGGGGGTTTTTTTGTGAGTGTGTGGTTTTTGGTTGGTTGGTTTGTTTGTGTGTGTTTGTTTGTTTTAGTGCAAAGATATTTATTTTTAGGTGGTTTATGAAATACTGTTTGAAGTTTTTCTCCAGCTTAAGTCCATTTGTGTTCTACAGTAGTGTTTTCTATTTCTTTCTTGCTACTGTAATAAAAGAGCATTAGGTAGTTTAGCTGAGCTTTGCAGTAGCAGTGCAAGAAGAGGAATGCTAACGAAAGCCATATGTGTGGTTTGATTGGGATTCCTATTTGCCATTTCTGTGTTAAATATCTGATGACTTATTACTTTCCAATAAATATATTTTTTAACTTGAAATTGTTTTCATGTTTGAAACCGTTATGGCCCTAAATGATCCTTAACAATGAATATTCTCTTAAGCGGCTAGTGTATAGGATACGTGTCTTCCATGAACAAAGTGCAAACTGAATTCACCTTAACATGAAACTATTTTGTGATACTGTATTTGGAGATGGTGTAGGTTCTTTTCGAGAAGGTCTTTTCCCTCAAAGGCAATCACAGTTTTATTGATTGTTTTCAGGGTTGTTTTCTGGGAAATTTGTACGCTAATATGAATGTTGCTTTTAAAGAAGTCAGTTATTACGGATGGAAACAACGCGTAGAATGTACCAGACTTAAGTTACAACACAGGATTTCATGCTGATAGGTTTCCTTGGTTACCTTTTATCATGTTTATAAACAAATATATAATAAATAAGGAGGATAAAGGGGCTGGAACACCTGCCTTATGAGGAAAGGGAGGCTTTGCAGTCTGGAGAGGAGAAGACTGAAAGGAGATCTAATTAATGTCTTTAAACATATAAGGGCTGGGCATTGAGAAGGTAGGGACAGCCTCTTTTCACTTGTGCATCATGACAGGATGAGGGGCAGTGGGTTCATGCTCTAGTACAGGAAGTTTCTTCCTCATGTTGAGGAAGAACATCTTTACTATAAGAGTTGTAGAGCACTGGCATAGACTCCCCAGAGAGATTGTGGGGTCTCTTCTTGAGAATTTCAAGACCTGTCTGGATGCATTTCTGCATGATCTGCTCTAGTTTTGCCCTGCTCTGGCAGGGGGGTTGGACTCAATGATCTTTGGAAGTCTGACCCCTAACATTCTGTGACTCTTCAAAATACCTCACACTAGGGAGAAATAATTATGTAAGTTTGATGGAAGGTTATATACTTTTCTGTTTTGTTGTTGTTGTGGTGTGGTTTGGTTTGGTTTGTTGGTTGGTTGGTTGGTTTGTTTGTTTGTTCTCATAAATGCAAGCAATTTTAAAAGTTAGGGTTAGACTTCCTTTATTTTTTGCAAGTCTGTTTTATGTACCTTGTGTCTGTAATGTACTTTGATGCCATAATGCACTGGCTCTGTGAGACAGGCAAGTGTTGGCAGGTTTATATTAAAATAATGTTGAATGAAAGGCAAGCCTTCTGAGCTGTTAACTGGAATACTATTTTCAATAGAAGGTATAGATTCAGTCCAACTTTAACAGAAGTGTGAAATGTTCAGTTATTATTGTAATTGGTGTCTCTTAACGCTTCATCCAAAAGACAAGGAATAGGCTGGGTACAATAATCCAAATTACCATAAGGTAACTGCGGGTAACAACTTGTAAGTGGTAGTTGCATATTTGATTCTTGACTAGTCTCTGAATCTCTTTGAGTCAGTTGGTCATAGGCTATGTTACAGATTTAATGCAGATGTGTAAATACCCTATATCTTGTCCACTTCATGAAAGCCTATGACTGCAAGTATGTGACTTGAGAAATAGTGGCACAGGCCTCATGAAGTGTTTTTTATATTAACAGTTACCCAGGTAGTCCTTTCAAAAAAAGGACTTTAAAAATATGTACTAGTGCAGTGAAGCAAAAGTCTGAAGTATATTTGGTCACTGCAGTTCTGTGCTTGTGGAGCCTTGGTTCCTTTACTTTGTGCTGCGTCTCACTTTGTGGAGTGTATGTGTTGTGTTCCTCATATGTGCTTCCTGACTGTTTAAAATAAAGTAAGTGTCAGTAATGACTGATACTCATTTTTCTTAACCAATGATTTAATATTGGTAGCATGCGTCAGACTACTACTCTGTGTGAAGTGACAGACAGATAGGATAGTTTCTTTCATATGAGTTGGGTCCCTACTTTAAGTCAGTATTCTAAGTCAGTGTCTGGAAGGCCAGGCTTAAAACCAGCAATGCTTTCCAAATGAGAACTGTGGTCAGCTGTTGTAACTGCAAGAAAATAAAAGCATATGTTCTAAATTTTAGATGTCTTCAAATGTATCAAAAGGAAATGGAGTTATGCTGCATATACAAAAATATTTAAGTGGGGAAAAAAAGAAAATTAAAAAATAGTAGCTATCTCTACTTTGAGAAGGAGATTGGATGAGATACCTTCCTGAAGTGCAGACCAGAATCTGAGTCCTGTGAGCCTGTGAACTTTAAGATTTTTACCAAGCGACCGTGTGTATTCTCTGTGTGTCCTCCTTCTTGCTGCTGCTTTTTTTCCTGCTGATTTTTCTTCTGTGTTCTCCAAATGTGGTTTTATGCATACAGACCTCAAACTTCAAAATGTTAACAGTTTTATTTGGCGATTTGAACTATGCAGTGCTTAGTAAAAATATGTAATCATTCCATTCTGTTTTGCTTTGGTGCTTTTTTTTCTTCAAATTCATCAGTATATAACTGGAATATTGTTTGAATGTGAGTCAACTTTATTTGTGGTAAAGTAGCATTGAACCATTCCTTTGTCTTGAGAGTTAAAAACCACACAATTATGCAATAAAATACTTCAGGGTTGCGATACAGAGTTGGTTAAGTAGGACAAGGAATATTTTCTGGCCTCAGCTATTTCCACTGCCATTCACTGTTAACTGGCTTGAATGAGAGATACTTAAGGAGAGTCACACAGAATACAAACATTGGACATATAACTTTATAACTATAAATATATATAACTATATATAAAGTTTATAACTTTCATTTATGTTTTTTGGCAGTTCTTACATGTTTTCAATGCAGTCATAACTTTCTCTCTAGATCAAAGATTAAATAATAATTTTATAACAGAATTATAGGTTGTTGGTTGTTATTTCTGTGACAATAAAGGAGTTTATTGCAAATTTCATGTCATGTTTGTTGAAGGACACTGTATTATTTTATTTGAAGAAACAATGATAAAGGGTGTTCTTTTTCAGTATGCCACTTGCCGAAAGTCACCTCTGATGAAGTAATTCTTGGAGTTAACTGCTCCTTTCATGTCCTTCTATAAAGTGTCTTCTTCCACCTTCATTAATTGTTAAAAGTTCATCTGTCAAGTAGTGATGGTACAAAAGAGTAATTTATTTTCTCGTATATAGAATAAAGTGAGATGGATAAAACAACTGAAAGGGGAACACCCCCTCCCCCTTTCCCTTCACTGTT